>PITA01024740.1:6128-25809 GCA_004023965.1 Spilogale gracilis | reverse complement strand
CCTGTCTCTGGGGGCAAGCCTCCAGACCCTCCAATTTGTTTCTACCTTTTTGCCGATGTTCTTTGTCTCTCGTGGCGGTCCAGAAGTGGGAAATATCACATTTCAGGCTGGTTTCATGGGTGTTCACGGTGGTCTTGTAGTGGTTTTTTTGCTGGAATTCAGCTCTCTTCAGGGAACTCCCCGAAATGCAGTCACCTGGCCTTCCGCCATCTTCCCTGACTACAGTCTTTAGATTAAAATCCAATTTGTCTGATATGAGAATCGCTACCCTGGCTTTCTTTTGGGGTCCATTGGCATGAAAGATGGTCCTCCATCCCCTCACTTTCAATCTGGAAGTGTCTTTAGATTCAAGATGAGTGTCTTGTAAACAGCATATGGATGGGTCCTGTTGTTTTATCCAGTCTGCAACCCTGTGTCTTTTTATTGGAGCATTTAGGCCATTCACATTGAGAGTGATTATTGATAGATACGTTTGTATTGACATCATGTTGCCTGTGAAGTTCATGTTTCTATTCTACATTACCTATGTAAATTTCTGTTCTGTGTCACTCTTGGGTACGTTTCTCCTTTATAGAACCCCTCTTAATATTTCTTGTAGTGCTGGCTTGGTGGCTGCATAATCTTTTAGACTTTGGCAGTCCTGGAAGGTTTTTATTTCTCTTTCCATTTTGAAAGTCAACCTTGCTGGATACATTATCCTTGGTTACATATTTTTGTCATGTAATTTCCTGAATATGTCTTACCAGCCCTTTCTGGCTTTCCAGGTTTCTGTGGAAAGGTCTGACATTATTCTGATGGTCCTCCCTCTATAGGTAAGGGATCGCTTTCTCCTAGCTGCCCTTAAGACATATTCTTTGGTTTTATGATTCGAGAATTTTACTATTATGTGCCTGGAGGTTTTTCTGGCCTTATTGATCTTGGGGGGGTGTCCTCTCTGCTTCTAGGACATGAACATTTGTTTCATTCTCCATATTCGGGAAACTTTCATCCATGATTTGTTCAACAATATCTTCTAGGCTTCTCTCTCTCTCTCATCTTCTTCAGGGATTCCAATAATTCTGATATTGGAGCGTTTCATGGCCTCATTTATTTCCCTTATTCTGTTTTCCTGGGATTTTAGCTGTTTGCTTCAAGACTTCTCTTGCTCCTCCTTCTTAATCCATCTGTCTTCTAAATCAGTGATACGATATTCACCTTCACTTACTCTGGCTGTTAGCATATTTAAATTAGATTGCATTTCATCAATAGCCTTTCTAACCTCAGCTTTCACTTCTGTTATTATAGCTTCCACTTTGAGACTGATGTTCTTTTCCAGATTAGCCATTGCTTGGATGATTGCTGCCCTGAATTCCATTTCTATCATATTATTTCTGTTCATTTCCAGTAAATCTGTGACTGGGGTTGTAGTCTCGGGGTTCTTCTTCTGTTGGATGTTCCTCCTCTTAGTTATTGTGGCAAGGAGTGGTTGAGGGGGTGTATAGCTAAATATATCAGCCACTATCTAGGTGGATTGGTCTTTGGAAGGTTTTGGAGCAACCAGAATTCACCACCGAAAAGGAAGGAGAAAGAAAAAAGGAAACAGAAGAAAGGAAGCAAGAAAAGAAACCCCTGCCAGAGTGGGGCCCAGTGGTAGGATTTATATGGTACAAAACTACTACAGGGTAAAGAAAAGGACTATCAAGGGTAAATGAAGAGATCAAAAAATGAAGCCCAACCTGGGTGACCCCCATTACCAGTATTTGTATAATTCCAAAGCAAAAAGAATTACACAGAAACACTGACAGATTAGAGTGGGAAGTGAGGGCAGACACTCCTTGTGGGCAAGGAATGTGTTTCAGATGCTCCCGAGTTTGTCTTGTTATTATTGTTGGAGGAGCCCACTTTCTAAAAATATAGGGAGATTAGAACTGGCATATAGGGGTAATATTGAATAGAGGTGTAGGATTACCTTGAAGCTTATAACTATATGTATATGTAAAAGGGAAAATAAAGGAAAGAAGAGAGAAGAAAGGGAAAAACAGATAAAACAAACAGGGAAACAAGAGGCAACAACAACAACAGAAAATACAGGAATATGTTTGAAAAAATTTCAAGGTAAAAAAATGTTATGGAGTGTTGTATTGAGTATCACGTTGTGATAAAAAGTGGGTTAAAAATTAAAAGAAGAAAAACCGTGAGAATGTATTTTTAAGCTTAAAATGGAAGCTTTAAAAGTAAAAATAGAAAAAAGTTAAAAAAGCAAATAAGGTGGAAAACTGTATCAATACAGTGTACAACTTTTGGTACTTGTAGTCAGTACCAGGAGTTTAATAAATTGCCTTTCCCCCCGGGTTGGGGTTTTACAGTTTGAGTGTTGTCCTCCTGTGCTTCTGGCTTGCCTTCTGGGGGCGGGCCTGCCATGCTGTTTTCAGTCCCTTCCACCTAGGCTATGTCTCTCCGCCCCCTTGCTAGAGACTGGTCTCCATGGTAACCAGGTTGTATATACAGTTCTCTGGTGGGGGAGGGTTGTTCTTTTATGGCCTTTTTCAGCTGCTGAGGAAGTCAGGTCTTAACAAGATGTCTGCGCCCAGACCCCCTTCCCAGAGAGAGCCTCTACACAGAGAGGCTCTTTCCTGCCTCTCAGTTAGCAGCCTGTCACAGCTGGGCAGGCGCGGATGCTGGATTGATTTCTGTCCAAGCCCCTGCTTGTTTCACTCCTGCATCTCAAAACCGCAACTGATTTTGGGTCGCGTGACCTTGTCTGTGCTCCGGGACCCGCGGGCCCTGTAGGTCCTGTGCAAGTCTGCAAAATCGCCTTCCCTGGGAGGGGGTCCGTGCCTGGCCCATGGGGTGGAGATAAAAGCAGCGGAGGAGAGGGGAAAAAAGAAAAAAAAAGGCAGCGGAAAAATAGACTCCGCGCCGCGGGTTTCGCTGAGTTCCTTTGCACCACACAGGGCACTGTTTCTCTCTGCGGATCCCTGCTCCTCTGACTTAAGCAGTGGAGAGATAGACTCCGCACCGCCAGCCCCTCCGAGTTCCCTCCAGCTGCACACAGAAGAGTGAATATATTTAGGAGGACTGAAGAGAGTTGCTATTAAATGGTCAGAGTCACGCTGGCAGATTTTAATCTTAAAACACAGGAAACAGAATAAATGTGGGAGAACAGCAGTAAGGTGATCTTTGAGAGGCTGGTGGTTTGTAAAAACATACAAGTTTGTAGACTAACAAACACATGGTGAAACGTAAGGGGAACTAATCCTTTTCCTTGTTTCCTCTTTTCTTGTGAGTCATCAAAGCTTTACGTAATGGAAATTGAACAAGGGTGTTTTTTTGTTTGTTTGTTTTGTTTTGTTGGTTTTGTTTGCTTGTTTGTTGTTGTTGTTGTTGTTTTTTAAGTAGGCTCTTTGCCCATTGTGGGGCTCAAACTCATGTCCTTGAGATCAGGAGTTGCATGCTCCACTGACTGAGCCTTCTAGACTTCCCTGAAGTTAAGTGAAGTCTAGTGGCTCTTTCTGCCTAATGATGATAACAGAAAATAGTAATATTATCAGTTCCAGGCTGGTGTGAGAGTCTGTCTCACGAAAGGGAAAGAAAGTGTTTCCTGCATCCAGTAGATACCTTCTATGTGTTTGGGATTTGGCTTATGTCTGTATTTAGTAAGCACATATTATTTATTAGCAATGACATAATAAAAAATACCTGCCATTCTTAAAAAAAAAAAAAAAAAGCATGTATCCGTAAAATACTTATTTTAAAAAACTTCTTCCAGCTGAGCAATGACCATTCTTAGCACTGTAACTATGGTCTTGAAATGCTATTTTCCACTAAGAGAAAGCCAAGTTTCTCATAAAAATGGATGATTTTCACGTCTGGGCAAAGGAATGTAGAGGATGAAATTGGAGCCCTTCCAAATAGCAAGGAAATTATCAAATACTTCTAGAATCATGTCAAAAATATTCAGAAGTCAACTTAAAAAAGTCTTTTTCTGGTTAAAATGGTATTATTTGAGCTTTAATATGAAGAATTCCAATGCATTAATACCCATCAAATATATTTAAATCTATGAGTTTACAATGGTATTATAAGAACTAATTGAACTACCTTCTGAGAGTTACAGAGAACAAATCCGTGAATGTTGATAATCAGTAAGTAAGTTGAAAGAATCAAGTGCATACCCTGTGTTTCTTAGATGAAATGTTATAGGTACAAAGAGAGGAAAAATCTCTTAATAAAAGTATTCCAGCTGATAAATGACAAAGAAATTATACAATTATAATATCGGCATCTTGGAACAAATGAATTAATGGATCTAGTGATCAAATTCCCACCAGCGGCTACTAGCATCACAAAAAGAGAAAAACTGTGTGATAGAGTTATACAGCTGCGGGGTAATGAAATTCTTACTAATGAAAAGAAAATAATTCACAAGATTATTCATTTTCAAGATTAATTTATGTAAGAATCTGAGGACTTTTTTTCTTTTAAAGATTTTATTTATTTACTTATTAGAGAGAGAGAAAATGAAAGAGAGAGCATGAGAGGAGGAGGGTCAGGGGAAGAAGCAGACTCCCCACTGAGCAGGAAGCCAATGCGGGACTTGATCCCAGGACTCCGGGATCATAACCTGAGCCAAAGGCAGTCGCCCACCAACTGAGCCCACTCAGTTGCCCTGAGGACTTTTCTTTATGGGACAAGATGCATTGTGAATCTTCCAAGTGGTATAGGGTAGGATATGCAGCATTTTTCCAACTAATTTTTTGTGGTACTTATAAGTAACTGCCACAGTAGTATTTTGTGATATATCTGTTAGGGAAACACTGATGTAGGCTGCAGAGGTTAGATACTCAAGCTTTTATGGCAATACAGAATTAAATGCATAATTCATAACAACAGATAAGCACTGTTGATACAAACTATGTCCACCCAATGCCTCATTTAGTACTCATTCAGAAAATGTATACATTATGTGCAAGTTTTCTCCTAGGTAGAGATAAGGTAGTAAAAAAAATAGAGTTCCTTTTCACATATATTATTCTAATGGGAAGAAACAATAAATAAAAAATACATTATATATCATATGATAAGTGCTTTGGAGAAACATTAAAGCAGAGTAAGGAAATAGAGAGTGATGGTGGGATACCAATTAGCATACGTGCTTGGGGAAGCTTCTCTGTGAAGGTGACATTTGGGCAACAACTCACAGAAGAGAAAAACTGAGCCAGGCAGATAGCCAAGGGGAGGATCCAGGCTATGTCATCTTGAAGATAAAGATTCTGAATATTGAGACTATGGAAATAGGAGGACAGTATGAATGGGTGTGCATTTGTGGGGAGAAGGTCAGTGAGGTGGATGGGCCAGAACATGTGATACCTTGTAGGCCATGATAAGGACTTTTAAATGTTATTCTGGGCAAGATAGAAAGCCAGTGAAGGCTTTTGAGTTGAGAAATGACAAGATTTCAATTTAGCCTTAATTTTTTTTTTTTAATTTCTGGGTATGAAGAAGATAGCAGCACAAGACTATTTTAGATGGGAAACCAAGAACTCATTTTTGAACATTCTAAGTTTGAGTTTCCAATGAAGCTTTCAAATAGAGATATCAGGACTTAATTGTATAAAAAATAGGACAATGCTCTGCCTTGCAAAAATAAGAACTCAATCTATATTTCTAGAATGAATAAATAGATGAGTATTATTTCTGTCCTTGAGGTAAAGGAGAATGAATACTTATTCTTCTGAAACTGTTCCAAAAAATAGAAAGGGAAGGAAAACTTCCAAACTTACTCTATGAGGCCAGCCTTGATCCCAAAACCAGACAGAGATCCCACCAAAAAGGAGAATTACAGACCATTATCCTTGGTGAACACAGATGTAAAGATTCTCAACAAGATACTAGCTAATAGGATCCAACAGTACACTTAAAAGATTATTCACCACGACCAAGTGGGATTTATTCCTGGGCTGCAGGGGTGGTTCAACATCTGCAGATCCATCAATGTGATACACCACATTAATAAAAGAAAGGAGAAGAACCATGCGATTCTCTCAATAGATGGAGAGAAAGCATTTGACAAAATACAGCGTCCTTTCTCAACAAAAGAGGGAACATACCTCAACACTGTAGAGGACACATATGAAAGACCCACAACAAATATCCTCAGTGGGGAAAAACTCAGAGCTTTTCCCTTAAGGTCAGAAACACAATAGATATGTCCACTCTCATCACTGGTGTTCAACATAGTACTAGAAGTCCTAGCCTCAGCAATGAGACAACAAGAAATAAAAAACAAAAGCATCCAAACTGGCAAAGAAGACAAGCTCTCACTCTTTGCAGACAACTTGATATTCTATGTAGAAAACCCAAAGACTCCACCCAAATTGCTAGCACTGATGCAGGAATTCAGCAAAGCCACAGGATATAAAATCAACATGTAGAAGTCCGTTACATTTTTGTACACTAACAATGAAGTAGAAGATAGAGAAATCAAGGAATCAATCCCATTTACAATTGCACCAAAACCTGTAAGATACCTAGGAATAAACCTAACCAAAGAGATAAAAGATCTATACTCTGAAAACTATAGAACAATTATGAAAGAAATTGAGGAAGACACAATGAAATGGAAAAACATTCCATGATCATGGATTAGAAGAACAAATATTGTTAAAATGTTTATGCTACCCAAAGCAAGCTACACAGTCAATGCAATCCCTATCAAAATACCACCAGCATTTTTCACAGAACTGAAACAGTTCCAAAATTTGTCTGGAACCAGAAAAGACCCTGATAGCCAAAGCAATATTGAAAAAGGAAAAAGGAAACAAAAGTTGGAAGCAACACAACTCTATACTACAAGCTGTATTACAAAGCTGTAATCATCAAGATAGTATGGACTGGAACAAAATGGAGTACCCAAGAATGGACCCTCAATATTATGGTCAACTAATCTTCAACAAAGCAGGAAAGAATACCCACTGGAAAAAAGGCAGTCTCTTCAACAAATGGTGCTGGGAAAACTGGACAGCAACATGCCAAGAATGAAAGTGGACCACTTTCTTACACCACACATGAAAATAAATCCGAAATGGATGAAAAAGCCTGGCCTGCTCCTGCTCAGAGATTATGAAAAGTAGTAATTCCAAGTGGAATAATTTTTATGTTGAACAGATGACCCTTGATGGCAGTGACTATGCAATATTAATCTCTATATCCCCACTGTCTGACTCTCTCTTCCTTTGGCTATACTTGGTCTAGGTTATAAAATCCAATTCTCCCTCTCAGGTTTTCTGAATTTGAGCTGAGAGACGTGGGGACTGGTTTTAGGGATCAAACCTTGTTGATGGCAGGGCCCTAGGTTTAAGATCCAAATATGTTTGTATCGGTGATTCCCCAAGCTACCTTGTTTCACACTTGTGGAAGCCTGGTTGTTGATCTCCTTGGATTTTGTGAAAGGCATAAGCAGCCATCTTATACATTTATTTTTTCTTTAGCGGTTATTAGTAGGCTTCTTTCTATTATTGGCAAATGAAAAAACAACATAAAAATAAAGGTATACAGACAATAAAAAGTAGGAAAGTGACAATCTGTGAAGGATTAGGATGGAATCTAGTAATATGGTGGTTTGGAGGAACAGCTGTAACCTTAAAATGAAAGTTAAGTATGCCCTTGACTATAAAGGTAATATAGGTGTAAGTGTCTAATCTGTTTCCTGTGGATTTCCTGTGTACATAGATCGAGTCAGTAGCCTGGAAGTATGGATGCTATGGATGGATGGATGGATGTCTGCACCAACTGAAGAAAGTTCTTTGGTTAATATCTTTGACTAGAGTCTGACTTCAAGACTGTGTCCACAGCATTTGTGGGAAGAAAAGCAGAGCTTTAATGTTGGTTTAGACATACTCACAGCCATTTTTGGTTTACTCTGACCTGTCTGACCTCTGAGAAACATATCATCCCAGTTTAAGGCTCTTGCTGAACCAAAGAGCAAACTATGGGTTCCCACTGAGTCATTGGATTGTTGCTATATTTTCCATCTTATTTGTCTATGTTGGTTTCCTCACTTTTGTTGTTGGTTGTACATCTTTCCTCTGAGAAACATATCATCCCAGTTTAGGGCTCTTGTTCAACCAAAGAGGAAACTCCCACTGAGTCATTGGATTGTTGCTATATTTTCCGTCTTATTTGTCTATGTTGGTTTCCTTACCATTGTTTTTGGTGTACATCTTTCTCTGCCTTTTGCACAAACTCTTTTTTTTTAAAGAGTCCAGTCTTCTCTCCATACTAAACATGTTATTATTTCTTGTTAGTCTTTTAAAACAAATTATCTCAGCTTGTATTTATTCTGTTAGTGGCTTTTTATCCAATAAAATGTCTTTCTTTTCTCAGAGACCTGTAACCTAGTGTTAACCTTATGGGCTGAAGTGCCATGTTACCAAGATCTGAATTCTAGTTCTAGCATACTCTATGCAGGAGCTCAGGCAAATTTTTAACTTTTCAAAGACTTGGATATGTTATTTATAAAGGGGGAAATAATAGTACTTATTTGATTGTATGGAGAGTAAGCAAGTTAATTTCTGTTCAGTGCTTAGAAATGTGCCTGGTGTATCAACAAATATTAACTATTGATGCTTTAGAGATATGTTTTAAATAATGCTCCTTGTTTATGGCTAGTATAGCTGGGACTCATATTCTCCCAGGTGTATTCCTTGGGTTACTTATATTAACTTTTTTTTTTGACCAAAGTTTAAGTAATGTATTCAAAAGTTTTCTCAAACAGCCTAAGTTGTTGTTTTGTTTTAATAAAATACTTTATTATTTGAGAGATCCCTGAGGTATTTCCAGCTTTGGAAACTGTGGATATAGTTCATCTTCTTCATGAATATGAAAAGCACGTGGTTTTTGAGTTGTCATAACTGAAGTCTGTGAAACAAACCATATTTGTTTTACTCCCTCTTTTATAATGGTTATCTTCCTTAAAACCGAGATTAAGATGCCTTCATTTACATTTTCTAAATCATGATGAGAGCTCTTTAGATGCTAATTTCAAAGTATCTTGTGCTTGCTTTAGTAACAATCATCAAAATGAAGCTCATTAGTTGGTTGTGGACACCTGTTGTCCTCCTTTCAATGAGATACACATGTACCTCCTCCAATCCGTGGGGAGTATATTCCTTTTTTTAAGAAGACGTAGAGAGCTGACTGATGGCTTGAGTATGCCGTGGACTGCTAATTTGAATTTTTTTAAAAAAAGATTTTATTTATTTATTTCATAGAGAGAGATCACAAGTAGGCAGAGAGGCAGGCAGAGACTAGGAAGTAGGCTCCCTGCTGAGCAGAGAGCCCGATGTGGGCCTTGGTCCCAGGACCCTGAGATCATGACCTGAGCTGAAGGCAGAGGTTTTAACCCACTGAGCTACCCAGGTGCCTTGTTAATTTGAAATTTGTAGCATTATTTCCATTCATGAATTCCAAACGTTGCTCTTGCTTGGCTTTTTGCTTCCAATAACTTGAGTGATCCTGCCATTACTATCACTAAGGGATTTTTCAGTTTAAGGACATTTGTGCAAGAGAAACTATTTTCCTGTTTGGTACTGATAATGATGGTGACTACTTATACAACATTTAACTTACTGGTATGGTCAATCCTAGTTCTCAAAGTTCCTAAAATAATTTGCATGATTTTCCTGTCGTAGGGCTTAAACTTACAACTATGAGATCATAACGTGAACTGGAACCAAGAGTTGGATGCTCAACTGATTGACCCATCCAGATTCCCCTGTCATCCACATTTCTAGTTTTACCTTGTTAAGGTTCTTGGCATTCACATTGTGTACTACAGTCACGATTGGGTGTCCATGTTTTGTACAGAGGCTAACTCTAGTCAACAAACTTTTACATGATCATGAATCTTTTGAACCAAAAGATGGGCTAGATTATATATAGGTCCCATGTCTCAATTTGGTTTTATTTAGAGGAGATTTCTCCTTTCACTAAAGTCAAATGCATTCTATTTGTTATTTTATTTTCTATAAGTTATTTTAACTCAAGCTACGTTTTAATTTGCTTCCTAATTGGACTCTACTTTTTCATGCAGCTTTCCCCTCTGGCATTGCTAAGCTTTTTCTTGGATATCTTGCTTCTGTTTTGCTCTTAGTTTTCAACCCTTCCAATTAGTGTGCCTCTTACATGGCATCAGCTTTAATCTGGGTTTCTCAGAGCCCTCCTTCTGCTGCCCTGTACTGGACCCATTGTTATTGACAGTGGCCATCCAGGGACTTCCCTTCCTGGCTCTCCTGGTTAGACCTCCTGGTTCTTATACACTGTACCTTTCTCTTTGTTGCTGTGGGCATAACTTTTTGTCTACAAACTTAAATGTGCAAATAACTTCACATTTTTTTAAAAGATTTTATTTATTTGACAGAGAGAAACACAGCCAGAGAGGGAACACAAGCAGGGGGAGTGAGAGAGAAGCAGGCCTCCTGCCTAGCAGGGAGCCCGATGTGGGACTCGATCCCGGGTCTCCGGGATCATGACCTGAGCCGAAAGCAGTCGTTTAACCAACTGAGCCACCCAGGCGTCCCTAATTTCACATTTTTAAGTAAAAATAAATCTGATTCTGAGAATCTGGTATGCCAGCTTGGTACGAAACTCAGTCTCAGTCATCTTGGGGCTCCTTTCTCCTCACTGCAATTGAAGGAGGATACAGGAAACTTAAGTGTAATCCAGTAAAAAAGAGAGCATCTCTTAATCTTCAGTGCATTGGGTCATCACTGCTTGTCTCATTTTTTAAGTCTGTGTGGGACCTGGGTAGTGGATGGCATCAGATTTTCTGTGACAACAGTCCAGTGTCCCTCAGTGAACTAAATAGTTTTTCTTCTCTGAAGTCTATCCACTTTGGGGATCTCTATCAGGATGCAGAGTACAAGTTCTTAGGGTTACTGGAATGTGACAACTTTTGTTATCATCTAAGTCTTTGAAAATCTCCTCTCTATCTCTTTATTTGTCCTTTAGATGAATCACTCCAAGTATCACCATCTTCTGAAAAACAAAGGGGAAAAGGGGATATTGTTGGTTATGAGGAACTTTTTCTTTTTGCCTCTGTACCACATTCCTTTCCTGAAGTGAGAAAACATAGGCCTGGAGTACTTTCATTATTTCTAGTACCCAGTTACAGTGGTAAGAAGTCAAAGATCAACTTTGTTTCTTTCTTTTGAGGAGATCTGCATTTTTTTCTCTCTGGAAGAGTTTAGGGCCCTTTCTTGATGCTCAATACTTTGAAGCTGTGAGCATTAGTTTGTCATTTTTATGTGTTGGCTTTTCATGATATTATTTTAGAACAAAGAATGAGAGAAATTTCTTGTAAAATACTGAGTCTCTGTCCCATTTGAAGGGAGCCTTGTTTCATCTTATAGTGAGCCATTTACTAACTATGCAACCTTGTATTGTCTCTGTATCTCGCAGCACTTGTGGGATCTGGTGGGACAAACAACTCCTACTCATCTTCTAAATCATCCCTTCCCCTAGATGCCTTGTTTCCTTCCTCACCAACCCTACTCCAGCCCCAGGCTGGGTTATATAATCCCATTTTTCTTCATTATTATCCACTAATTCTTTCTAGGTAATATTCATTAAATATATAAGCATTTGTTGAAAATATGTTTTCCCTATTACAGTATCAGCATTAGGAGGATGGGTAATTTGGACCTATTTTGCCCATGGCCTTTTCCCCAATGCCTAGAAAAGTCCCTGGTACATAATAGGTACACTGTGGGATTGGTGAAAGATGATGTTCCTTGTATTCCCACAAACTATAATGTGCTTAGCACATAGTAGATACTTTTCAAATACTTGTGACCAATCCACTGATTTATTTTTATTTCTGTCACCTTCCTGGTCTTGGTTTCTTCATCAGGAATTCCCCTGTTATGTTTATTTCCTATATATCTTCTTCAGGTTCCATCATCAGGATGAGTCTAAACACTTTGAATGCAAAGACCTACTTCTTTGCTAAGTTTTTTTGCTTTTTTGTTTTTTTTTTTAAGATTTTTATTTATTTATTTGACAGAGAGAAACAGAGCCAGAGGGGGAACACAAGCAGGGGGAGTGAGAGAGGGAGAAGCAGGCCTCCCACCGAGCAGGGAGCCCGATGTGGGGCTCGATCCCAGGTCTCCGGGATCATGATCTGAGCTGAAGGCAGTCGCTTAACCAACTGAGCCACTCAGGCACCCCATTCTTTGCTAAGTGTTTTTTTTTTTTTTTTTTAAGATTTTATTTATTTGACAGAGAGAAACACAGCCAGAGAGGGAACACAAGCAGGGGGAGTGAGAGAGGGAGAAGCAGGCTTCCCGCCCAGCAGGGAGCCCGATGTGGGACTCAATCCCGGGTCTCCGGGATCATGACCTGAGCCGAAGGCAGTCGCTTAACCAACTGAGCCACCCAGGCGTCCCCTTTGCTAAGTTTTGATGCAAGATTTGAGGTTGAAGTGTTTCTTTCACTCTAGAGCAATAATTCATCTGTGAGACACTGTGGGAAAGGCTGACAAAAGCCATTAGAATGAAAATGGCAAAACCCAAAACCTGTAGTGTGTAGGGGATTGCAGAACCCAAAAGAATGCACAGCTCAGAATTTTTTCAACTAACAGGCTTTGCAGTAATGCACTGCAAGGTTTTGAATAGTAGATTATTCTGGATCGCTCACTCTAACAAACCTCTCTGGCTTGTATTCCATAGACTCCTCTCCATTTCTGAGCCTGACTGCCACACGTTGGTTTGCTTGTTTGGAAGGGTTGTCTGACCAACATCTTAATGAATTTAGTAGCCTGATTTGATTTTCGTATCACTTAAAAAAAGAGATGAGTTTGTTTGTTTGTTTGTTTGTTTGAGTGCAAGCAGGGAGAGGGGCAGAGGGAGAGGAAGAGAGAAGCAGACTCTCTGCTAAGCGCAGAGCCCAGTATGGGGCTCAGTCTCAGGACCCTGACATCATGACCTCAGCTGAAACCAAGAGTTAGACACAACTGACTAAGCCACCCAGGCACCCCTTCATGTCACTTTTTAAAGACGTTTGCCTTTTTTTGTTCTTGTTTTTGCTTCAAATAAATAATATTTTTTATCATGTAAGTGTTTATTTCTATGAACTTCCCTATTAAAACTGCTTTTGTTGCATCCCATGAGCTTTTGTATGTTGTATTTCTTTGTTATTTTTGGATATTTCCATTTTCATTTGTTTCAAGACATGTTTTAATTTCTAGTTTCTTTTTTGACCCATTGGTTAAAACATTATTTTAGGGGTTGGCTCAGTTGGTTGAGCAACTGCCTTCGGCTCAGGTCATGATCCTGGAGACCCGGGATCGAGCCCCACTCGGAAGCAGGAAGCCTCCTTCTCCCTCTCTCAGTCCCTCTGCTTGTGTTCCCTCTCTCGCTGTGTTTCTCTCTGTCAAATAAAATCTTAAAAAAAAAAAACAAAATAAAACATTATTTTATGATATGTGAAATATGCCATAATCAAATACTAATAATGATTTCTTTAAAAGAAACGGACTACATTCCCCAATCAAAAGATATAGAGTGACTGAATGAATAGTATGTATGCAGATAGGAGCATGTTGTTTAACCTCATATATTTGTGAATTTTTCAGGTTTTTTTCCTGCAATTCATTTCTAGATTTCTATCTTTGTGGTTAGAAAAGATGCTTAATATGATTTCAATCTACTTAAATTTATTAAGACTTATTTTGTAGCCTAATATGTGATCTCTCCCAGAGAATGATCCATGTATACTTGGGAAGAATGTGTATCATGCTGCACTTGGATGGAGTGCTCTGTACATGTGTGTTAGGTCCATGTGCCATTTAAGTCCAATGTTTCCTTACTGATCTTCTGTCTGGATGATCAATCCTTTGTGAAAAGTGGGACATTGAAGTCTCCTACTATTATTGTACTGCTGCTTATTTCTCCCTCCAGGTCTGTTAATATCTGCCTTATATATTTAGGTGATCCTATGTTGATTGCATAAATATTTACAAGTGTTATATCCTCTTGTTGAATTGACCCCTTTATCACTTTATTTTGACTTTTGTTGTCTCTTATTATAGTCTTTGTCTTAAATTCTATTTTGTCCAAGTATTGCTACAACTGCTCTCTTTCCATTTCCATTTGCATGAAATATCTTTTTCCATTTCTTTACTTTCAGACTGTGGGTGTCCTTAAAGCTGGAGTCTCTTAGAGGAAGCATGTAATTTTGTTTTATCCATTCAGCCACTCTATGTTATTTGGTTGGATAATTTAGTCTATTCCGTTTAAAGTTGTTATTGTTATCATTATTATAAGACAGCTTTATTGTGGTATACTATATATACCATCTTTTAAATATGTAATTCAATGATTTTTAGTAAATTTATGGAGTTGTAAAACCATCTCCACCATATAGATATAGAATTTCTTTATCACTCCAAAAAGATTCCTTGTGCCTATTTACAGTCAGTCCTCATTCCCACTCCGAGTCCCAGGCAATCACTGATTTCCTCACTACCTCTATGGATTTGGCTTTTGTGAATATTTCATTTTAAAAAATGAGCAATATGTGTTCTTTTGTGTCTGACTTCTTTCTCTTAGCATAATGCTTCTGAGGTTCATTGAGGTTGTTGTATATGTCAATATTTTATATCTTTTTATTCCTAAATAATATTTCATTTATAAACCTGACACGTTTTATTTATTTGTTCATGAGTTGGTAGACATTCAGATGTAAATTTTTTTTCTTAAGAGCCTTCTTGAGATATAGTTCACATACCATATAATTCAGTCATTTAAAGTACACAGATCAATGGCTTACTTGCATGTCACAGATTTATGCAACTTTTATCACAATTTTAGAGCATATCATTACCCCAAAAAACACCTCACACCACTTAATCATTGCTCCAAAATCTATACCACCACTGCCTACCCTAGGTAACCACAAATCTACTTTACGTAATTATAAATTTACCTATTCTGAACACTTTATATAAATGGAATCACACAATATGTGGTATTTTGTGATTGACTCCTTTAACTTAACATAATTTTTTTATTATGTTAGCCACCATATGGTACATCATTAGTTTTTGATGTTGGGTTCCATAATTCATTGTTTGAGTGTAATGCCCAGTGCTCCACGTAATACATGCCCTCCTTAATACCCATCACCGGGCTAACCCATCCCCCCACACCCTCCCCTCTAAAACCCTCAGTTTGTTTCCCAGAGTCCATAGTCTTTCATGGTTCTCTTCCACTCTGATTGCCGCCCCCCTCATTTTCCCCTTGCTTCTGCTAATGTCCTCCATGCTATTCCTTATGTTCCACAAATAAGTGAAACCATATAATTGACTTTCTTTTCTTGACTTATTTCACTTAGTGTAGTTTTCTCCAGTTCCATACATGTTGATGCAAATTTGAGTATTCATCCTTTCTGATGACTGAGTAATATTCCATTGTGTATATGGACTACATCTTCTTTATTTGTCTGTTGAAGGTCATCTCTGCTTTTCCCACAGTTTGGCTCTTGTGGACATGGCTGGACATTGGGGTGCATGTGACCCTTCTTTTCACCACATCTGTATATTTGGGGTAAATACCCAGTAGTGCAATTGCAGGGTCATAGGGCAGCTCTAGTTTTAATTTTTTGGGAACTTCTACACTGTTTTCCAAAGTTATGGTACCAACTTGCATTCCCACCAATAGTATGAGGGTTCCTCTTTCTTCAGTGCCTCTCCAACACTTGTTATTTCCTACCTTGTCAGTTTTTGCCATTCTAACTGGTGGAAGGTGTTATCTCAGTGTGGTTTTGATTTGAATTTCCTTGATGGTTAATGATGATGAACAATTTTTTCGTATGTCTGTTAGCCATTTATATGCCTTCTTTGGAGAAGTGTCTGTTCATGTCTTCTGCCTATGTTTTGACTTGATTATTTGTCTTCTGGGTGTTGAGTTTGAGAAGTTTTTTTATAGATCTTGGATATCAGCCTTTAATTGTAGTGTCATTTGCAAATATCTTCTCCCATTCCCTGGGTTGCCTCTTTGTCTTGTTGACTGTTCCCTTTGTGGTGCAGAAGCCTTTTATCTTGATGAAGTCCCAAAAGTTCATGTTCGCTTCTGTTTCTCTTGCTTTTGGAACATGTGTTGAAAGAAGTTGCTGTGGCTGATGTTGAAGAGGTTACTGCCTAAGTTTTTCTCCAGGATTTTGATGGATTCCTGTCTCACATTGAGGTCTTTCATCCACTTAGAGTTTATCTTTGTGTATGGTGTAAGAGAATGATCGAGTTTCATTCTTCTGTATATAACTGTCCAATTTTCCCAGCACCATTTATTGAAGAGATTATCTTTTTTTCCATTGGTATATTTTCCTGCTTTGTTGAAGATTATTTGACCAAAGAGTTGAGGGCCCATATCTGGGCTCTCTGTTCTGTTCCATTGGTCTATGTGTCTGTTTTTGTGCCAGTACCATGCTGTTTTTGGTGATCACAGCTTTGTAATAAAGCTTGAAATCAGGCAACGTGATGCTCCCAGCTTTGTTTTTCTTTTTCAACATTTCTTGGCGATTCGGGGTCTTTTCTGGTTCCACACAAGTTTAGGATTGTTTGTTTGAGCACCTTGAACAATGTCATTGGTATTTTGATTGGGATGGCATTGAATGTATAGATTGCTCTGATAGACATTTTAACAATGTTTATTCTTCTGACCCATGAGCATGGAATGCTCTTCCAACTTTTTGTGTCTTCTTCAATTTCTTTCAGTTCCTAGAGTATAGATCCTTTGCTTCTTTGGTTAGGTTTGTTCCAATGTATCTAATTGTTTTTGGTGCTATTGTAAATGGAATTGATTCCCTGATTTCTCTTTCTACAGTTACATTGTTAGTGTATAAGAAAGCAACTCATTTCAGTGCATTGATTTTGTATCCTGCCGCATTACTGAATTGCTGTATGAGATCTAGTGATTTGGGGGTGGAGTGTTGGGTTTTCCACATAAAGTATCATGTCATCTGCAAAGAGAGAGAGTTTGACATCTTTGCCAATTTGAATATGTTTTATTTCTTTTCGTTGTCTGATTGCCATTGCTAGGACTTCTTGTACTATGTTGAATAATATTGGTGCAAGTGGGCATCCTTGTCATGTTCCTGATCTTAAGGGAAATGTTCTCGGCTTTTCCCCATTGAGAATGATATTCTCTGTGGGCTTTTCATAGATGTTTTTTATGAAATTGAGAAATGTTCACTCTGTCCCTACACTCTGAAGAGTTTTTAGGCAACGATGCTGTATTTTGTCAAATGCTTTTTCTGCATCAATTGAGAGAACCATATGGTTCTTCTCTCTCCTCTTATTAATGTGTTCTATCACATTGATTGATCTGTGAATGTTGAATCACCTTTGCATCCCAAGGATAAATCCCACCTG
Organism: Spilogale gracilis; assembly: GCA_004023965.1. NCBI lineage: Eukaryota > Metazoa > Chordata > Mammalia > Carnivora > Mephitidae > Spilogale > Spilogale gracilis. Next base: position 8,402 of record PITA01024740.1, on the reverse strand, counting down.
GTCATAATGGATAATCCTTTTAATATACTGTTGGATCCTATTAGCTAGGATCTTGTTGAGAACTTTGGGATCCATATTCATCAGGGATATTGGTCTGAAATTTTCCTTTTTGATGAGATCTTTGCCTGGTTTTATGATCAAGGTAATTCTGGCCTCATTGAATAAGTCTGGAAGTTTTTCTTCTGGTTCTATTTTTTGAAACAGCTTCAGGAGATTAGGTATTATTTCTTCTTTGAATGTTTGATTGAATTCCCTAGGAAACCCATCAGGTCCTGGGCTCTTGTTTTTTGGGAGTTTTTTTTTTTTAATTTTTAATTTTAAAAAAGATTTTATTTATTTGACAGAGAGAAACACAGCTAGAGAGGGAACACAAAGCACGGAGAGTGAGAGAGGGAGAAGCAGGCTTCCCGCCAAGCAGGAAGCTTGATGTGGGGCTTGATCCCAGGACTCTGGGATCATGACTTGAGCTGAAGGTAGACGCCCAATGACTGAGCCACCCAGGCACCCCTGGGGGGCTTTTGAGTGCTGTTTCAATCTTGTTACTAGTTATTGGTCTATTCAGGTTGTCAATTTCTTCCTGTTTCAGTCTTGGTAGTTTATAGGTTTCCAGGAATGTGTCTGTTTCTTTCATGCTGTTTAATTTATTGGCATATAGTTGTTGATAACAATTTCTGATAATTGTTTCTATTTCCTTGGTATTAGTCATGATCTCTTCCATTTCATTCATAATTTTATTAATTTGGGTCCTTTTTCTTTTCTTTTGGATAAGTCTGGCCAGTTTCAAAGAACTAGCTTCTAGTTTTGTTGATCTGCTCTACTGTATTTCTGGTTTCTAATGCATTGATCTCTGCTCTAATCTTAATTCTTTCTCTTTTCATGTGTAGCTTATGCTTCATTTGTTATTTTTTTCCTCCAGTTCTTTAAGGTGTAAAGTTAGTTGGTGGATTCAAGGTTTTTCTGTTTTTTTGTTTGTTTGTTTGTTTTTGTTTTGTTTTGTTTTTTGTTTTTTTTGAGTGAGGTTTGGATGGCTATGTATTTACCCCTTAGGTCCATCTTTGCAGTATCCCATTGGTTTTGGACTGATATGTTTTTGTTTTCATTGGTTTCCATGAATTGTTTAAGTTCTTCTTTGATTTCCTTGTTGACCCAGGCATTTTTTTTTAAGATTTTATTTATTTGACAGGGAGAAACACAGCCAGAGAGGGTACACAAGCAGGGGGAGTGAGAGAGGGAGAAGCAGGCTTCCCGCCGAGCAGGCAGCCCGATGTGGGATTCGATCCCGGGTCTCCGGGATCATGACCTGAGCCGAAGGTAGTCGCTTAACCAACTGAGCCACCCAGGTGCCCCTGACCCAGGCATTCTTAAGCATGATGGTCTTTAGCTTCCAAGTGTTTGAATTTCTTCCAAAGTTTTTCTTGTGATTGAGTTCCAGTTTCAAAGCATTGTGGTCCGAGAATATGCAGGGAAGAATCTCAGTCTTTTGGTATTGATTGAGACCTTATTTGTGAGCCAATATGTGGTCTATTCTGAAGAAAGTTGCATGTGCACTTGAGAAGAATGAGTATCTTCCTCTTTTAGGGTGGAATGTTGTGTATATATCTTTGAGGTCCATTTGGTCCAGTGTGTCATTCAAAGCTCTTGTTTCTTTGTTGATTTTCTGTTTAGATGATCTGTCTATTGCTGAGAGTGGAGTGTTGAGGTTTCCCTACTTTTAATGTATTATTGTAAATATGTCTCTGTTTTGGTTAACAGTTGGCTTATACAGTTGGCTGCTCCCATATTGGAAGCATAGATATTTACAATTATTAGATCTTCTTGTTGGATATACCCTTTAAGAATGATATAGTGTCCTTCTGTATCTCTTACTATAATCTTTAGCTTAAAATCTAATTTGTCTGATATGAGAATCACTACCCCAGCTTTCTTTTGAGGTCTATTGGCATGAAGAATGGTTCTCCATTCCTTCGCTTTCAGTCTGGATGTATATTTAGGTTCGAAATGAGTCTCTTGTAGACAGCATATGGATGATGCTATCTTTTTATCCAGTCTGCAACCCTGTGCCATTTCATGGGACCATTTAAGCCATTTGCATTGAGAGTGATTATTGAAAGATAGGATTTTATTGTCATCATATTGCCTGTGAAGTCCTTGTTTCTATAGATTGTTTCTGTAAATTTTTGTTATATATGACTCTTGGGGTCTTTCTGCTTTTATAGAAGCCCCCTTAATATTTCTTTCAGGGCCAGCTTAGTGTCACATATTCTCTGTGCTGGT
>PITA01024739.1:0-25706 GCA_004023965.1 Spilogale gracilis | reverse complement strand
TCCACGCGGCCACTCCCCCAGTTAAGGCCGCCGTCATCTGTCACCTGTGTAGACAGCGCAGCCTCCTCGCGGGCCGCCCTGCTTCTTGCTTTCCATACTCAGCAAGCCCGCCGCTCCACCACCCTCCAGTCCCGTTCCTCCCGGTTCACTGTCAGCGACAGCCAGCCTTCTTGTTAGTTCTCAGCTAAGGCCCTTCAGCGGATCCCGTTGTCCTCCCCAGAGCCTCGCAAGTCTACCCACCCAATGTCCCCTACCCAGGCTGCTGTACCGGAAGCACGTCTCTTGACTTTTCCTCCAGGCCTCCCTCTGTGTGGTCCCTCTGCCTGGAAGGGCGGGACAAACACCCATCTCAGGGACCTCAGAGGCCATGATCCCCCAGGGGGCCCCTGCAGACAGCATGAAGCAAAGCAGGGAGACTCCTGCTCGGGCTTCTCCTTTAAACCTCGACTCAGGCAGAGAAACTAGTAAATATCCCCATTGAGATTCCTCCAGCCACTTTCCACGCTGGGAATGAAATGACCAGCTGTAAAAATGTGATGCATAATACAAACCAGCTTAATGGTTTTCTGAAACATTAAAAATTAATGTTGACCATCAACACTTTTAGTGGTCAGATGTCCCCCTTGGAGCTCAATATCTGGAAATTGTCCCTGTTGGGGACATTGGGGAACATGGCTATGGGCCTGTTTGGGATGGTCTAAATGCCCTGTGGAGTAGAGAACATTTCAGGGTGAGCACATCTTAAATGGCCCAGGCAAGGGGCAGAGAAGCTTTCTCCCTGATCTCTACTCTTGCCAGCAGTCTGTAAACCTCTGAGCCTTTTTCAAGTCTGACTTAGTTCTCCTGTACTAATCCCATACGCAGCATGGAGGGGAGGCCCATCGAGGACTAGGAGTCGGCCAGTCCTCAGCTCCTTCTTCCGTGATTTGTTTAGTCATCAGGGGCCGGGAGGCGAGGCTCACATTCCCAGGGGCTGCCTGTTGCTGCCCGAAGGGCTGCCCCTTTCCATAGATCCTCTATGTAGAATCTTACTAGGCTTCTGGGACTTGTAATTCCCTGCCCATTCCCATGTCCCCATCCTCTGGAGGGCAGAGAGAAGGTGGGGACTTCTTTCTGTAATGTGTATGGTTGCTAAGCACCCCAGGTGGAGGGGGAAAGGAGGAGGCACAGCCTAGAATCTAGAAAGCCAGGAAAGGTTGTTGGAGAAGTACTCTCAGTTTTTTGGGCCTGAAACAGCAATATTTTTAAAAACCCAATCTGCCGCTCAGCTAAGTTTTAAAATATCCTTTTATATGTTAGATAATAAAGCCCCCAATAATTCACCATATTAGATGCTGCTTGATAAAATTATGGTCTAATGAGCTGCCTAATTTGTATGTTCCAGATTTCAACCATCTGGGACCTGCTGGGGATGTGTTCTGGTGCTGGGTGTCCCCTCGCAGGTGGAGTAAGCCTCTGTCCTGTTTCTGTGGGGGAGGCGACAGGTTGGGACTTTTATCATTCCACGAAAGGCCTCATCAATGCCCATACCCTCTCCTGCTGACACAGGTGCAAGGAAAGTGTAGCTGTTTCCAGGGGACAGGCATGACACAGACACCTGGTTTCTTTTCTTTTTTTTTCTTTAATATTTATTTATTTATTTTAAGGAGAGCACTAATGGGAGGGGCAGAGGAAGAGAGAATCTCAGGCAGATGCCACGCCGAGTGCAGAGCCTGATGCGGGGCTTGAGATCATGACCTGAGCTGAAGCCGAGAGTCAGGTGCTTAACCGACTGAGCTCCCCAGGTGCCCTGAGACTCTTGGTTCCTATGCTGAGTTTACATTGCATCTCCCTGGGTAATTAATAACTTCTTCTCTTAATACTTTAAGTTCATCCCTAACACAGCCTGTGCTCTGACCTGGTGGTCATGCTGCCCCTGGGCCTTTGCACATACTGTTTGCTCTGCCTGGATAATGCCTTGCTCTCATTCTCTGTATCTTCACCTCTATCTGCTTTACCGTATTCACTCTTATTCTTGCTTTACGTCTCAGATTAAAAACCTCCTTGCTTGGAAAGGCTTACTGAGCTCCCAGGCCCCTGCTCTGAGTCTCAGTGCTTCAGTCAGCATGTTTTCATCCATCGCTTGGCTGTTCCTTTTTTCTTTGATCTGACTGTACTCTCAGGAAGGCTCTCTCTTTAGTGGCCAACTGGCCATGGGTGACTGTGAACTCATAGTTGAACCCCAGATGAATCACAGGACCTTATTCCTCGTGGTTGCCACAGAAGTCCTGAGTCATTTGCCCGTCACTGAATCAATTCCACTATGAATCTGATTGGCCAGCCGTGGATCAGGGAGCTAAGAAGTAGAGTCAGCCTGTCCTAAACCACACGACTTACAGTGGTGACACCAGAAGCAGGAGGAATATGCAGATAATTAATACTAACATACCAAAATAAGGACCTACAATGGGCAGGTAAAAACGGCAGACGGCTGTTGTAGCCCCACACGGCCCTCAGCTAGGTGAGGCAGTTGCATGAAACATCCCTGTGTCTCGCTGTATCGGGCCGGTCTAGATTTGGCCAACCATGGCAGAAAGTCTGAAATAACAGTAGCCCAGAGAAAAAGGAGCATTATTGTTCTTTCCCATAAAAGTGAGATGTGAGCAATCCAGGACCAGCGTGAGGGTTCCAGTCCCCAAAGGACTCAAGCGTGTGGTGCCTTTCAGCTTCCCGCTGTCTCATCCCTGCACCGTGGCCCCCAACCTTGAGGGCTAGGATGGTGCTCCAGCTGTGCCCACCCCACTCCCAGAAGCCAGACCCGAGAGGCAAAAGGAAAGAGCGGACCAAGTGCACACACTGACATTCAAGGAGGGCTTCTGGAACCTACCGCCTCAGTCACATTTTGTTGACCAGAACTTGGTCTCATGGCCCCCTCATTGACAAGCAAAACTAGGTGTGGCCATGAGCCACTGGAAAGTTCTCTTAATTTGGACATGACAGCGAAAGGACCGTCCATAAAAGACAAAGTTGGTATATTGGATGTTATCAAAATTAAAACGTTTTCTTCTGTGAGAGACAATGAAGCAACAAGCTACCAAGTGGAAGAGGTAGTTGTGGTCACACCAAGGACTTGCACCGGGGTATAGCTGAATCCTCAAAACTCAGCAGTAAGAAAAGCACCCATTTTTAATCTAGTTTTAATTTTTTTATGATTTATTTATTTGCGAGAGCGCGCATGAGCATGGGCGAGGGGGCAGTGGCAGAGGTTGGGAGAATCTCAAGCAGACTCCCCACTGAGCAGGGAACCCAATGCGGGGTTCGATCTCACAACCCTGAGATCATAACCTGAGCTGAAACCAGGAGTCAGATGCCCACCCAACTGAGCCACCCTAAAAACAGCACATTATTTTTAAATGGGCAAAGGCTTGAATGGACATTTTGTCAAAGAGAATAGGGAGACTACAGGGAAGCCCATGAAACGATGCCCCGCCTTGTTAGCTGGTCAGGAAATGCAAGAGAAAACCACCACGAGGTCCCACTCCACACCTGTTATAGCGACAGACATCGAGGAAGTGGATGAGACCATATGCCGCCAAGTCTGGAGAGCAGCTGACCCTCTTGGGACAGCATAAGACAGTACGTCCTGTCTAGAAAGCGACTTCTTACACCTGTAGCGACTGTATAGCCAACAGTCACGGCCCCGAGTATTTATTCTAGAGAAACAGAGGCTCATGTCTGCACGGAAATGTGCCCACAAGTGTAAACAGTGTTGTAAACGGTGTTTACACTACGGACCGAAGGCTTGGATGTGGAAGAAAGTGGTGGTCCCTGGCAATCGGACTACCTATGCCTCACTTTCTAGCACATTCCCTGTGTCGGCGTAGGGCAAGGTTTCTCAAATCCCAGGGCTTTTGCCATTTAGAGCCAGAAAATTCTTTGTTGATGGGGCTGATCTTTGTGCATGGTAGGATATTTAGAATGTCCCTGGCCCCCACCCTCTAGGTGTCCCCCATCCCCACTGTGACAACCAAAATGTCTCCAGAGAGCACTGAGCATCCATGCGGGGACACAGTTGCCCCTGCTTGAGAACTCCTGAGCGAGTCCCCATGTGTTTGCATTACTAAAAACAAATAACGTCCCGTTGGTTGTTCCCTTTCTCAGAGACTCTATTACTTTACTGTGTCACCATTCCCTGATCTGTGACAGGTGCCTGAGAACTTGCAAGGTGTAGCGGGATACCCCTGAAGACGGGACCCCCAGGGCATGAGAGGCTGTCTGCTGACTTTGCTTCTTGCAGTCTGGGGCAGCTGTCCTCCACAGGTCCCTGCCTTCCCCGTACCCTCTTTCCACACCTATGTCACCCCCACTTTGTTGCCATTTTCATTACCCGGCAATGGAAACCTGTGAGTCTGGGCAGTGGCCAGTGCCAAGTGGTGGAGTATGACGCCTACATTTTAGCTACATCTTAAGCCATAGGTATTTCCCTTGGCTCATTTTAAAGCTCAGGAAAGCCATTTCACTATTTAAATATAGAAGAGTAACATATTTTAATAATCATACCCCGGGGCACAGTTTTTCCTGTTGCGTGAAAAAATAATGATCAAAACAGCCCGCGGCCAATTGCAAAATTATGTAAAAGTAATGAAAAGAAAGCCCAGCCCACACGCTTTCCATCACGCTGGACCACCTTTGCTGCTCTGCCTCATTTCCTGTTTTACACACTCCCCAGCCCGATGAAGATCACGGAATCATTTGAGTTTTTCCTGAAAAGGGGCTTTACTTATTCCAAAGGTGGCTTAGGAGGTTGAGCTCGAGAAGGACTGGTCCGTTTCTATCTTTAACTTAGGGACCAACGGTGGTATTTACTGAGCTATCTTACAGTTGGGGAAGATCAGAGAATCGGAGTTAACTTTAGGACACAGGGTGACACACGCCGGTTCTCACCGACCCTGGGCTGGCAAGTCGGTGACAGAGTGAACTGGGTGGAAAGCCCAAGGAACCCGTTAGAGGGAGCGCGTCTGGTCTGAAGACTGAAGTGTTGTCTCACTTCTATGGAGTTGTTGTCATGTGAGAATTGGTCCTGCCGGTAGCGTCAAATCTTATGTGTTCTCAGGAGCTGCGGTAATCCCAAGCCCTTGTTGGGTCCATCCTGATTTATAAATGCTGCAATAAATTCAGGTGGAAAAGAAGGAGCCCGCAGGCTGGGTCTGTCCTGGGGCTCACGAGTATGTGACTTCCCAGTCTTCTGAAGGTCAACTCTGCAGGCTCCCTTTGAGGGAAGCAGGGGAGGAGAGAAGTTCACTGTTGTCGCAACTCCCGCGCTCAATTTCTATTGGCTTCCTAGTCCCTCCTGGTCTTCATGGGTGCTTCTTTCCCAGCTGGCCTCTCGGTGCCCTCTGCTGCCCCAACTATCTAGCCAAGATGAGAATGGGTCCCTTCTGCCCTTCGCTGCTATAAATCAGGATGGAGCTTTTCTATGGGAATAGTTACAGTGTGACCCAAACTACAGCAGCAGAGACCATGTGCAGGTTAGGAAGCCCCAGTGATGAGAGCAGGTATGAAGTTCATGGACGGAATGATCACATTTCTGTAAAGATCACAACCGAGAACTTGGTAATATAAGTTGGTGTGACCACCATAGGAAACAATACAGAGAGTCTTTGAAGAATAAGAAATAGAAATCCCCTGTGATCCAGCAATTCCACTGCTGGGCATTTATCCCAAGAAAACAAGATCACTCTCTTGAAGAGGGGGTCTGCACTCCCATGTGCATTGCAACATTATTCATTACAACCGAGACATGGAAACAGTGTAAGCGTCCATGGATGGATGAATGGATAAAGGAAAGGTGGTATTTATTTGCCATGGAATATTATTCAGCCATAAAAAAGGAGAGCCTATTTGTGACTGCATAGATGGACCTTGAGGGCATTTTGCTAAGTGAAATAAGTCAGAAGGAGAAAGCAAGTGTGTATGATCTCACATATTTGAGGAATCTAAAACACCACATCAGGACAGACTGCTGGTTATCAGAAACAGGGGGTCTCCAGGGGAAATAGGTGAAGGGGGTCAGATGGTACCTACTCCGGGTTATAAGGTAAGTAGGTCCTGGGATGTCATGGAGAACATGACGCGTACAGTTAATGATAGCCTATTGTTTATTTGAAAGTTGTTAAGAGGGTCGATCTTAAGGGGGTCATCTCAAGAACAAAAATTGTAAGATGATGAATGTTAACTAAACACTGAGGTGATCATTTTGCAATATACACATGTATCAAATAATTATGTTGAATACCTGAAAAGAATATAATGTATTACACCATATGTATTATATCTCACAATATTGTATCTCACTAAAACTGGGGGGAGAGTAAATTATGTATAGAAAAATAGACTAAAAGGAAGTACAGCAAAATATTGATAGGAGTTTGCTCTGGGCTTGGGACTAGAGGTCATTTTCTTTCCATCAACTTTCTTGTATTTTTTAAGCTTTTCACGCTGGGACTGTGCTATTACTAATTTATTATGGAAAACACGTTTCAAGGAAATCTTATTTGGAGGCTAAATGAGAAACATAAAGACAGTTCAGTAATGACACTTAGTGAGCATAGATTCTTTAATAGATACCCACAGGTTTATTTAACTTGCCTAATGGCCAGGCATCGGATCTTAGTTGATCCCAAGAAAAATCAGCTTACCCCCACGGCCCACAACACACATCTTGGATGAAGCTGTTGGAGAGGAGGCTAGAATTGCAGAGAGGCCGGGCTGGTCATTGCGATTGGAGTTCTGAGAAGGAGGTGTGGGGTCTGACCCCTGCAGAGAGGTAATTCCCAATCCACCATGAAACACTGGAGGATGGAAACCCTCGACTTAGAGGGTTTTTCCTTCCATGGATATTTATAGGACTGAGGGGATGGGAGTCATTGTTGTACCAGTGGAAAAATAATAGAGTTTGCTAATATAAAGTGCATGCCTTAGGTCCTGTCCCATCAGGAACTGGCCTGTCCCCTGGGTGAGTTGCCAATGGCTAAAGTTGCTCGACTCTTTTGAGCCTGAGGCCGTTCTGCCCCCAGTTAGAGAACTGCGTTCATCTCATCGCATTAAAAATAGGCAGCTTGCTGCAATCAGTTCTTTTAGGTTGGTGACCAAGGAATTTGAATGTCCTCCCATTTAAATTTTCCAGGATGGTTTCCCAAACCAGGGGAACAGTGAAGTATGCCCCAACATGTTAGCCCTTGGGTCTGAGCGCGATAAAGCAGAGATCTGTTACCCTGGAGCAGGCAACGCGTTATTTCTCTGATGGTCGTCAGGCCCTGAGTTCTTCAGCCAGATAAAGGTTTGTCTTGTTCCCAAGGCTCTTGGACAAGGAGCTCCCCAATCTCTGATTTGTACCCCTCCAGATAGACCTAATCTTCAGACCACTGGTAGAGCACTTTATGGCACGCCCAGCCTTAAACTCTTTACATTTAAAAGAATGGAGGAAGACACTGTCCGGGAACTAAAGCACAGAGAGGTTAAATGATTTGTCGAAGGTCCCACAGCAGGTAACTGGCAGAGTCAGGATTTAGACCCAGCTAATGTTTTGGAAAGTCTTTGATCTTGGGGAAGTGGCTTGCATTCTGTCCCAGAGCCTGATTCGTCCATTGCCATAAGCCAGGTTCACGTTTGGCCCGTTACTGTGATGAAGTACATTTATCAACACATGAAGCCCAATGAAGGGCTTCAGGTCCGGCACAGTGCAGAAGCACTATCCTGATAAGTAGCTGCTTTCACACAGACCAATCCGAAAGGCGACTAATGAAGCCCTTTAATTAAGAATGCCTCTCAGTGGGTGGCTTTTAGCTCAGGATTAGGGAAAAAAGATACAGCATGAACAAAGATGAGTTGAGGTAGAGAAGAGAAGCCAGAAATCCCACACGGACATAATTTGATTCTAATAATCATCATGATCCCATGAAATCCAAAAACCTTTCGTGTCTGATTGCTCTTCATTTGCACATTTTAAGGGAGTGGGAGTCGGTGCAATGACATTAAAGAAAAGAGGTGAACATTAGGGAAATGCCATTCTCAGGAAAACCCACTGTGTGCCCCGCATGGGGCTTGGGGCCTAAAACCTATGCTGCTTAATCCTCTCAACTATGTGGGGAGGCTAGGTGCTGTTATTATCACCTATTGAAAAGGAAAGGCTTAGTAACTTTTCCAGGACCATTTGGCAGTAAGTGCCAAAAGTAACAGAAATTACTCATGGCGGGGAGTAGAGTAAAACAACAGCAGGTTTTGTGAGAAGTCTGCTGTCGTGGGGCGCCTGGGTGGCTCAGTTCGTTAAGCGACTGCCTTCGGCTCAGGTCATGATACTGGAGACCCGGGATTGAGTCCCACATCAGGCTCCTTGCTTGGCAGGAAGCCTGCTTCTCCCTCTCTACTTCCCCTGCTTGTGTTCCCTCTCTGGCTGTGTTTCTCTCTGTCAAATAAATAAAATCTTTAAAAAAAAAAAAGTCTCCTGCCATATAACATTATACCAAATGCATATTAAAGATTGCAAGAAAACATTAAATCAAATATGTGTTAAAGAATTACAGTGGGGGCGCCTGGGTGGCTCAGTGGGTTAAAGCCTCTGCCTTGGGCTCAGGTCATGATCTCAGGGTCCTGGTCAAGGCCCCATCGGGCTCTCTGCTCAGCGAGGAGCCTGTTTCCTCCCCTTTCTCTGCCTGCCTCTCTGCCTACTTGTGATTTCTCTATCAAATAAATAAATAAAATCCTAAAAAAAAATTACAATGGGACCAAAACAGAAGTGCTTTCTACTGTTGTATATGAAAACCAACTCAATATCAAAACGCTTCCCATCCTCTGTGACCTAGCTCCACCTTGAACAACTTTTGACTGATAGAAATCACAGCTAACACAGAGACAGTGAATTCAGCAATGTTTAAGATAAATTTGTACTTTATTAATCGGCGGCACCTTCATACAGTTGAAAATTATGTGGCCATGCTGAAGGAGTGTTGATGCATGTATGGGTATTGGGACCATGTAGCACACGAAGGACCCTTCCCCTCTTTGGGGACCCATGGCTCACCAGATTGGAAACGAGTAGCTCAGGGAATCCGAGAGAGGACAGGTCAAAACTTCAGTCTCCCAATGCTACTGGTGAATACTGGGCGGCAGGTCAGGTGGTTCCTAAAACTGCCTGAATTTTGAATTCAGAGAAAGTCCACTCAACACATTTTAAACCCAAGAGCATCATTAAGATAAAACCACTTGTTCTTTAAATGACCAAATTAGACATGATGGTCATTAGAGCTGAAGCACTTCCTGGTGTTCCTCATCTTGTGGCCAACTTCCGTTACTTGGCTTTGTGAACTTTGGGAAAGAAGCTGTCGCTGATTGTTGTTCTCACGACCTGCATTGTTTGGAAGAAATATTTAGACTTGTTTTAGTGGCAAGAAGACCTAGCCTGCCTTTATTTCTGGGGGGGGGGGATTAAGGGGGGTGGGGGAGAGCTCTCTGTACACCCAAGCATCTTGTCAGTTTCCTGCTAATGACTGGGGAGGTTTTCTTTAACTTCCATAGTTGTCTTCCCTGTTAATGAATGTGGGCCAGAGGGTCATGCATGATAGGTGAGAAATAAGCCCCTCCAGACTCCCCGCTGGGCAGAGAGCCCGACGCGGGCCTCGATCCCAGGACCCTGAGATCATGACCTGAGCCGAAGACAGAGGCTTAAACCACTGAGCCACCCAGGCGCCCTCCTCCTAACCTTTTCTATCAGACAGATGGATGGAGAGGGACATTGTGTGAATCTGAAAGGGCAGAATTTGTCTCCCCTCCGACCTCTGAAATTAAGAATCCTTCCACCAACAGGCAGGAATCAGCTAGTGCAAAACCATTAACTCAGTCTTGATGAGTGTTATTCTGTGGAAGCAGCATTGAAAAGAACAACATTGACTTGATTGGATTTATTTCCCAAAATTTTGATTGGGGCTTTTTTTTTTCCCCCAAGAGGATAATTGCAGGGTCTAAATGAACCATTTGAACTCCAGTATTAGGAGAAAAGTCAAATCATAATGTAGCTCATGATGTTTGATGGTTGGATGATGTGTCTTACTTGGTCCTGATCAAAAGGCCAATGTGCCTGCATCCAGAGCCCCTGACTCACCTTTTCCACGTCTTTACCTAAAACAAATAGCTTGGATGACACTGGTGATCCCTCTGAGATGCTCTCAAGATGGAAATAGTTCCCCCAAGAGGAAAATCATTCTCCACTCTGTAGTTTCTCAAACATTGTCATCAGTTGCATTAAATTAATTCCTACCGAATGAGACATTTTGGTACTGGAATGAAGTACCAAATCAAAAGTGAAATAAGCTAAATAGTAGAAAACAAATTGTTTGGGAAGCTGCATCTTTATGTGTCTTACCCTGGCCATGTAATTTTGACCCTGTTTTAATCTATAACAAGGGTTCTTTACTTTAAATAACTAACAGCAGCCCTGAGAAGTTGTGCGGAATTTCAGCTCAATTTACTCTCATTGAAAATTGCCATTTCAGAGCCATCATATTAGCTTCACTCCTCGTTGTGTTTCATTTGATTCTGACTTGAATTTTTCTACTTCCTTCCATCTGCTCGTTAGTCTTGCTGTCATATGTTTATTTTTTGGTCCATCCACCCATCCCTCTACTCATCTACCCACTCATTCACCCACCCACCTATCCATCCATCCATCCAACTAACCCATCCATCCATCCATGCATCTGCCCACCTACCCACCCATCCATTCACTTAACTGTCCATCTATCTACCTATCCATCCATCTACTCACTGTCCATCCATCCACCTACCCATTCATCCATTCACTCACCCATCCACCCATCCATCCATCCGCCCATCCACCTACCCATCCATGTATCCATTCATGGATCCATCCATCCATCCATCCATTTGTCCATCCATTCAGGAAACATTTCATTGCTGTCTATGCTCCAGGCCATACACCAGCTTATTGATTTTTAAGTGGGGGCAATTTTGCCTTCCTGGGGCAATATCTGGAGACATTTTTAGTTGTCACACTGGGGAGTGAGGAGGTGCTATGAGCATCTAGTGAGTAGAACTCAAGGATGCTGCTGAACATTCGTGATGCACAAGACAGCCCCCAGCAACATCTGATCCAAACATAATAATGCCAGGGTTGAGAAATTCTGCCAACTGAGAGATAAATAGCAGGGTACTGGGCCACATGGAATTCACAGTCTTACAGGGGAAATTGACAGGTAAACAGGGAAACTGTGTTGATGCTACTGGTGAGATCGTGGGTGTTCCCATGATCTCTCCCTTGGAGGCTGGTTCAGCAACAAGTCCACTCACGGCTTTACAAGAAGATTCTTTTCTGGAAATTTCTAGTAGTAATTGGAAATAGGGGGAAAGATGTTGATTGAACAAAAGAGTCACAGATACATGTGTGAGATTTATCAATGTGGGGCACAGGTTAGAACCTTGAATGTAGGTGAAGCTCTGAGGCAGAGGTAACAAGTTTCTCCTCCTGCAGGTGAGGTGACAAGGACAGTGACAACTGGCTGCTGATCCAGCTCCCTGGGGAGTGTTGGGGACTGTGGCGAACTTCAGAGCAGCTACAAGCAGGTGGCTACAGTCACCTGTCTCCATCTGGGGCCAGATCCTTTTGATTTTTCAGGAAAAGTTAGAAACCCAGACTTTTTAGGAAGTCTCCTTAGTTTTAAATGTTAACAACTAATTCAACATTTGTTTAAAAAAAAAAATAAGTCCATATAACAAGAAGTCCTGCTTAGGCCAAACAACACATCTATGGGCTGTATTTGCGCTCGGATTAAATGAATGAAGGCTTCTGATAACCAGTCCGGTGCCTGGGAGGCAGTAGATGCTCAGTAAACACTGGTCAAGCGTGAATACCGCATCTGACCCTGTCTTCCTCAGCCTTGGGGTGACTGACATTTGGAGCTGGATCATGCTCTGCTGTGGGACTGTCCCGTGCACTGTAGGATGTTCAGCAGCGTCCCTGGCCTCTACCCAGAGATGCCAATAGCACCACCTTCATCTCTAGGTGGGCCAACCCGAGTGCTTCCAGACATGGCCCACAGCGTACTCGCCCAGCAGGCCTCAGCCTAGCTCAGTGCCGTGAGTTCTCTGCTGTGGCCTCTTGGTGCATCCCTCAGCCCCAGGTAGAGAGAGCCCAGAAGGAGCTGAGAAGAGGCATCGCTTTCTCCCTGCCTCCACCCCAGGACAAGCACCTGGTCCCCTCCGCCCTGGACAGAGGCCGTACTGTGGCTCTCTGCTGCTTCTGTGGCCCGTGGAGTTTGTCCCATCAAGGCCTAGGTCACCTCTTTGGTCAGTGTGTACAGAAATGCCTTGAGAGACTGAGCGTGCTAGCAGCTCACAGGGACACACACGCTGGCCCGCCCACCTGCTGGGAAAGGGCTGGAAGGATAGACCCTCTGCTCAAGGGCCTCTTGCACTACCCGCACGGTCTCCAGGGCCGGGGAGGCTGCCCTCCCACCCAGCTCTGTGACAGAATCTGCAGGGAGAGCCATGGCCGTTAGCTTGGCAGAGCTGGCTGAGAGAGCCCTTAACTGATCTGGATGAACTTGAGCCTGAGAACCCCCTGGAGGGCCTGTTAGCATAGACTTCTGAGCCCCCGGGGCCAGAGTTTCCCCCCCCGCCCCCCCGCATCAGTCTGGGGTCACAAGAATTTGCCTTTCTTACAGGGTCCTAGGTGCTGTCACTGCTGCTGGCCCCGGGCCACAGTTGGAGAGCCACTGGTCTGGGCTGTGGCGGAGATGCTCACTCCCTGCCTCCCTACCTCTGCTTCCTCCCTGCAGCAGAGAAAGCGGAGCAGGGGGAGGCCAGGAGACTTAGGGATGCCTTCGTTCTCTGCCTGGGGCTGACCCATCCAGAACAGACCATAGCCAAGTACTCCAGGCCCTGAGTTATAGGGTAACTTGCTGGGCAAGTACTTGGCCGACTCAATAAAGTGAACTTATATGCCTTCCAGCTCTTGGGGTTTTTAATTATTTTTCTCATCCCCTTGATAATGTAGTGTATTCAGATGGGTCTCCTGGTCATTAGAGTGAATTAGTGAAATCCCTCTTTATAGGTTTGTGTTTGTTTGAGCTTAAGGGTGGTTTCAATCACTGGCTGCTTGAAACGCCTGCCCCTGTGAGTGCTTGCATAGTGCTTCCTTACAAGGAGACTCAGCCGCCGGGGACATGTAGCCATTAGAACAGTTTGCTTCTCCACTTGATGGGGAAATTGACATTTCTGTGGCTGGGACACAGAGTTGTTGTGCAGAAAGGGAAAGCCCCTTCTTGTTCAGTTCCAGATCGTTCAGCTTCCTATGCCCGCAGGCTGGTAAGGGCCTGGAGGCAGGGAGCAAACCTCCCCGGGGTCTCCAGGCTGGGAGGGAGCTCTTCTGGCTCAGAGCAGAGGGACCAACCCATCCCACTCTGCCTGAGTCTTTCCCGGTATAAGCGCTGACGTTCATCCTGGGGAAGCCCTCGGGGCCGGGGATTTCCGGGCCCGCTGGTACACCCAGCTCAGAGGGCCGTGGTGGCTGGAGACAGCACACGGGCAGAGATCGGGAGGCCGCTGAACGGTAACAGTTGTCCCCCAAGAAGTACTCACAGACCGGCCACTTAATCTCCATCTCCCCTTGCCTCAAAACAATGCAAAGCGCCACTGCTCTCACCAGTTGACAGTTGAGGGAAACTGTGCTCCAAGAGATTTCCTCTAGCTGTTAGAGTGACCCTGTCTGGTGAAAAGCTGGAGGCAGTGGCTGGCCCTTACGCTGTAACCCCCACCCTGAGGTTTATGAAGTGCCTCCCACCATGAGCACTCCACTCCAGGAAGTCCTCACATGGAGATCGTGGGACTCCAAGGGACCAGACCTCTCCTGATCCCAGATGAAACAGGCTCTAGAACATTCTGGGGCTGTGTCCTCAGATCCTGACCGAGCCCATGAGGTTCCCTGCATCCTCTGCCCTGGCAGCTCCGCAGTGCTCAGACGTGCCTTCTTCCACCTGATTGTGAGGACCTTACAAGCCAACATCCTAGGGCAAAGCGCCTCACCTGCCCGGGGGAGGATTTTTGAGACCCCTGTGAGCCTAGGTGGGAGCATGCTATGGTGGGGGGAGAGCAGGAAAGGAGGAATTTCAGAAGCAGTGCTCAGGAGTGGGGTCCAGGTACATACAGACTCCAGAGGAGGCTGCAGTGGGAGCTGCCACTTCCTGGGTCTGTGGCTGTAGGTGAGTTTTTTAAATTTTCCATGTTTCACGGACGAGCCTATGAGATAACATATAAATGCGGCCCCAGTGCATAGTAAATAAATAAATGTGAGCTGTTGTTTTTACCATCATTGTTCTCTAGTGTTTGACCAAGTATGAACCTCAGTTTCTTTAACTGTGAAAAGGGAACAAAGCAGACTTTGTTCATCATGGGAGAGGGGAGGGGCAGAACTAAGGTACAGAAAGAAAGCACTGTGCCCAGCACCTGGAACAACCTCAATAAATTGTCGATTCTTATGATTATTTATCGTCTTTCTAGCTCAGAGTTCTTTGAGAATCTGATAAAAACTGTAGACTTGAGGAAAATACAAATATAATGACATTTTGCACATGGGGTCAGAGACGTTGGCTGTCTAAGGTTTAGAGTGAGGTCTAGAGAATCTCTGGAGCGGAAGGGTGCCCACAAATAAGTTGCTTAGGCCACTGTGTTCCCACATTCCTTCTTCTTCAGCAAACCTCCTCTGCCAGGTTCGTGCACTCCATGCCATCTCAGAGCACTCCAGGTAACATCCCAGGTAATCCTGGAGTTATCCTAATTCACACAGGAATCCTTAGAGACTGGCAAGAGATTTTTACTTTTACCTGTTTGGATGGAATTTATGTTTTAAAGGAGGCTGCTAGGAAAAGGCAGAATCTAGTCAAAGGAATGCATTACTAATAGTGGAATTAGGGGTGGTTCTATAGCTCACCAAGGAGAAGAGATACCATTTAGCCTTGATGCAATCTAGGACACAGGAGGCTTTTTTTTTCAGGGGAAGGGGTATGGTAGTGGCTAATAATGATGGAAAGTATTGAAGGATAAAGGAATTAAAATCATCAGGTACCTAGCCCCTCTACTCACCTTTAAGCTCAATGAGTTCCTTTATTGTTCCTGTTTCCCTGTTGTATGTTCCTATACAACAAGCAGCACTATCTGTTGTATCCTTTTTAATCAACGGAAACTTCTAGAAAATCAACCACCACCTTGGTCCTGTCTGGGAAAATAAAATGTTATGTTTTCCATAAATACAAGATACACAAAGCTTTCCAGACCTGTCCCTGAACTGGATATGTCATCTTAAAGCGAGTTTGCTGCTTTTAGAAGCCATGATCCCTATTGGCCCTACAACAAGGCAATTTTCAAATAAGGCAGGTCCTGGCATCTGGGAAGACTAGCTGTTTCCTTTGTTGCCAGGGAAATCATTCCGAAAGGAAAAGAGCCTGGAATCCCAGCCCCCAGCAATCTCCTAAACAATACACATTCTTAAACCAAAAAAAAAAAAAAAAATTCAAACAGCAAAACAATAGACAACACAAAACCCAACACATTACTGTACATTAGGAAGGCTTTTTTCCCCCAACTGAGGGATGAAAGGGCATCATAATTTTGTTTTCAAATGTGTTTAAGAACCTGTTATTAAAACGGAATTAAGCCCGAGTCCCAGGGCAGCCGCTCCCGCGACTGCAGGGAGATAATCCAGATAATGCGATTAGTTCCTGCTTGAATGGGGCTGGGACCAGGCGAGGAGAAAGCCTGGAAGCTGGAACTGGGCCGAGCCACCCCCCCCCCCCCCCCCGGCTGCCAGGGCTGAACACACATGCCTCCTTCTCCCCACAATTGTGCGGCGGACCCCGTGATGGGGAATGTTGGGGGGCTTAGGGACAAGGTGAGTCATCACTTACCCACGGCCCCCTCTGTCCCTCTGTGCCGGGCGGTGTGCTGAATCCTTCCCGTACATTTTCTCATTTCTCTTCTAAATCAGATACTGTTAGAGCCACACATGCCCGTTTTCAACTGTGAGAAGCGTGGGGAGGTTTGTAAGTTTCCTGGAGTGACACAACTGATGAGCGGGAAAGCTGGGATTCAAAGCCAGATCTGCCAGCGGCCGTGCCCTCCCCTTCACTGCCAGTCAAGCTACCGATTGGATGCTTGGGCACTTTAAACGCAGAAGCTTCAGATCTGTTGGTAAACTTGTATTTAATAGTAAGCCCTGCCCCCACTTGCCTTCCAGCCAGTCCAAGAGCTGCAGTCGCTGCTTAAATTATGGCGGGCCAGGCAAGGTGGATTCTAACACTAGACGTTGGAGATGGTGAATAAAGGATATGAGGATGGGCCTGGTCTCTGGTGAGTCCATCCACAAGGGCCCTTTAACCTTCTCCACCTGGCTCAGCCACCCCTGCTTTGTCTGCCAAGGCCCCTGCCCCTTTCGTCAGTTGACCATCATTACGACTGGGCCCAGTGAACTTTTTGTACAGGTCTAGGTAGGAAACACCTTGGGCTTTGTGGGCCATTCAGTGTCTGTGGCAACTACTTAACTGTCACTGTAACCGGAAAGCAATTGTAGATATACATAAGTGAATGGGTTTGGCTGTGTTCCAATAAAACTTTCTTTATAAAAACAAGGAGTGGGCCACAGTCTGCGGACGCCTTAAGGGCATGGCTTCTGAAGTCAGAGAGGACGGAGGGAGAATCACAGCTTCACCACTATTAGCTGGGTGATCCTGAGGACTGTTCTTTACCTCTGTTTCTTCATCCATGAAGTGGGTCTGTAATAATACGGATCTTGTAGGATTTTATGAGGTGTCTATGTCAGAAAGGAGTCAGAAAGGAGAGAAGAGAAAGCTCCCAGCAGGAAAGCCAAGTGCACCAACTTTTTTATCCCCACCCCGCAGTGGGGAGGCTGTAGGAGAGGCCTATTCCCAGTGGACTGGACAGTGGCCATTTCCTTTGCACTTTGATTGCCCTGTTACTGGTTACGTGGTAGGGGCTCAAGTGCAGACGAGACCCATGGGGCATCCGCAATTGTGGGTCAGCGGGCTGCTGACACCACGGGCCGGGAGGTTCAGTGTCGGTCAGCCTTGGGGAATGGGCAGCTACAGGCCCTTGAAGCTTACGGCTCCCATCTGGGTGTGTCTCGGTCGGCTCCTTGAGTGTCATCTTCAGGACCAAAGGTTAGAGGAAGAAGGGGTCAGTTTGCTCACAAGGTCCCAGGCACTGTTGGGAGAAGCGCTCGCTCAAAACCATGAGTATTTCAGTTCTTCAGAAGTCTGTGTACATCTGTGTCTGTTTTCTTGGTGGGATGGTCTTTCTCTCTCCGACCAATGCTGATGCCCAGTGTTTGAGAACCGTCAGCACAAACAGTCCCTCCGCCGAGGAACAAGACCGGCTTTGTATTCTCAGCAAGGCATTTGGACCTGCCCATGTGTCCCTGTTTCCAGCCCTGCCCCCCACAAAGTGGTCTTATCCCCAGAGACTATGAGCAGAGGCCGAGACCCGCCCCATCCTGCCAACAGCACCTCCCAGGGGCAGGACTACAGCTTTCCAGTGACCAGGAGATCTGAGCCAATGTAAAGCAAACCTCTCTCTGTTCCCTTTAGCTATCCCCAAGAATGTCCAGTAGTTGCCTTTAAAAAAACAAAAAACAAAAAACAAAAAACAATCCTTGCTTTGGAAATGTGTTATCACTGTTTACCTTTTCATTCCATGAAATACTTTGGCATCAAAAGAATGACATTTATCGGCTATGCTGATAGAGTGATTGATGAATAAGTTATGCAGTGGTTTTGGTTCCATAAAAATCAATTATTTAAGCGCGCTACATTTATATTTTCTGTTGAGAAGCCCGAGGTCACAAGAGTCAACCCTTGGGTGCCTGTGAGGCTTTGGGCAAGGGTGGAGAGGCAGAAGAGAGGCAGGGTGGTGCCCAGATGGTGGTTCGGACACAGACCCTGTGGGCCTGAAAGCAAAGCCAGATCTGCTTGCTCAAGTCGGTGCAATGGTTCCCCTTGTGTGGAAGCAGAGGTGATGATCAGCCCTACCTCCCAAGGAGTCAGCCTGAAAACGCTCCCATTTGGCGAATACTGACCCATTGTCCAGTGCTCAGTCCTCATCAGCTATTACCATCTTAGCTCTTTGCATTCTAGTCGTTTTGGGAAGACATGGCCGCCTCATGTGGGTGGGAGGCAGCTCCTCACTCCCCTCCACCGGGGGCCAAAAGTTTCTTGTTCCCTTGACAATTTGCAGGCAACAGGAAGGAAAAGGTTTACAGCGAGACCTGGAGATTCAGAATTTGGGGAGTGGCACATCATTAAGATATTATACTAGCCTCGTATCTATACTAATTAAGAGAGTAGAGTAGCTTCCTAGGGTCGCCATCGCGAATTGCCACAAACTGGTGGCTTAAAACAACAAAAATATATTCTCTCGTTGTCACGGAAGGTAGAGGAACAAAATCAAGGCAGCTTTGTGCCCTTTGGAGACTCTAGGAGGGGAGGCCTCTTTGCCTCTTCTTTCTCCAGGAGCCTCTGGCATGGTCACTCTGATCTCCCACAAAGAAGTTTATTCGTCTTGAACCTCCTCCGCCCCGTGTCTGTCTGGGTCCTCTCCTCTTCTCTCCTCTTCTCATGAGGACACTGTTATTGAATTTAAGACACAAACTAAATCCAAGAAGAGTTCATCTCTAGATTCATCACTACTCACATCTGTGAAGACCCTTTTCCAAATAAGGCTCACATTCTGAGACTCTACATAGACTTGAATTTGCAGCGGGGGCGGTTGTGGGGGGCGGGACAGGGCACTATTCAAACCCCCTCCTGGTGACTGCCTACATTCCCAGCCACGATCCCCACATGCCGGATGAGGACGGACGAGGCAAGACGAGCCCTTGCTTTCTCCGGAGCTGGGAGTGAGTCAGCATCCTTGGACAGTTTGGGGTGCAAAGCTTTCCTTGAAGAGCTGGCCCTTCCTAAGGGTCTGAATCGCCCTGATGAGGAGACTTGCCAGGGAGCGTATGCCCGGTAGCCATTCAGCCAACGATCCGCTTGCCCCCACCTCCCTGAGCTCACAGAGCCTGGAGAGATGACTGTTTTAGCAAGAGCATTAGAGGACCGTGCCCTTCTCTTAAGTGTGCACCTCTGATGCGTTTGAGGGTCGGAATTCCTCCACAACACGGGGACACTGGCTGCATCTTGCTTTTCCAGGCAGACCGTCTGTATTTTATCTGAACCAAACACCTGACTTTAACCTCACGCAGATTTCTCTTCGGGTTGTAATTCTTCTGGAACAAACAGAAAACGGGAAGGAGCATCCCAGTGGGAACCATAATGCCTGGTATGTGAAAGGATTCCCACTGAAAATCTTCAAACCATAGCGTTGTTGAGTTGGTCCAGAGAACTGCTGTCTGCAACCTACTTCCCCTGTTATATGTAGATGAGGTCTTAAAGAAGAAGAAGAGGAAAAGGAAAATAAGTGAAAATAGATCTCAGTTTCAGATTAGATGCCCTTCTGTACGACTCTAGTGATCACGTTGTTCCTTGGAGCTAAACCAGAACGAAACCCTGACTCCCTACACTTAACACCTTCAAATCCGTCTCCTTCATCTTCCTTTTGAAAATAGAAATCCTTTAAGCTCCAGTGCAGGATGGACCCTGATGCTACGACACTCCCGTGAGAGGATGCAGAGGTTAACTAGGGGGAAAGACCCACTGATTCTGACATTGCTTAAAAAGGCTAGGATTGGGGGCACCTGGGTGGCTCAGTTGGTTAAGCGACTGCCTTCGGCTCAGGTCATGATCACGGAGACCCGGGATCGAGTCCCACATCGGGCTCCCTGCTCGGCGGGAAGCCTGCTTCTCCCTCTCTCACTCCCCCTGCTTGTGTTCCCTCTCTGGCTATGTTTCTCTCTGTCAAATAAAATCTTAAAAAAAAAAAAAAAGATTGTACGGCTCCACAGAGACATCTCTGAACCTCTAAATAAATTCATCAGTTAAGAAGAAAAATGGGGGGAAATCAGGTCTCTAGGAAACTTTGGCAATTTCTATGTGATTTCCCTTGTTGCAAGTAGAAGAATCTTCAGTAGAAACTTTCAGTTTGTTCTATTTACTCTGGGCCAGGGGAACCCCAAGTCCTGCTTTAGGGGCTCCTCTCACACATCCCCCGGGCATGGTAGCCATCCTCTGTCTTAGCTCCCCGCCATGGGATGGACCCCTCCCCTGAGTGCGTTAGATACAGTGTCTTTGCTATTTGCAGCCCTGATTCCTATACTCAGCATTTTGAAGAGAAGAAAGGGAGGTTCTTGCTCTTCAGTCTGTCTGGAGAGATCCTGAGGGGTTCTGGAAATCTCTGTGTGCATTTGGAGTTAACACTCTGGCTCCCCGGACTGCTCTGCACATGGCCCCCAGGTGCCATTTTGCTTCACTTTCTTGAATCAGCAGGATGGGGGCACAGGAGACACCCAGGAGCCGATGGCTGTGGGATAGCAAGGTGGCGGGGGGCTGCTGCCATGCCGCTGACCTCAGGCTACTCAAGATGCTCATGGTTAGACTCAGGCCCCCCTCAGCTGAACCAGAAGGGCCCCCAGATTTTCTGGAAGACCAGCTCTTCTCTGACACAGAGATGGGCTCTCTTGTCTCACTTGGCGCTCACATTCATGGTCACGTGCTCACGTGACCCACAAGGACCAGTATAAAGTGGCAGGAGGATTTTTGGGCTCGCATCTCAGATGGGGAAGCCAAGGCCTGAACTCTTAGAGCAACCTCCGAAGGTCTCCTTGGACCATTTCTCTGGATCAAGAGACAGTTGGACCACTTTCTCCCCAGAAGAGCATGCCCCATAAGAAGATGGTCTCCTTCCTGTGTCTCTTCCCTCCATCCCTCGCTCTCTGGCTCTTCGCCCTTCCCCTACCCCTGCAGCCTGTTGATGCTGCTTTAAAAATCTATCCACAGCTTCTTACCTGAGAGAGTCTATCGCAGGAATTCAGATGGCAAATGTGATCTCCTCTCCCGCGACATCTTATTACTTAAAAATAAATATTAAATAGGTGCATGTTAGTGGCATGAAGCCCACTGCAGCTCAGATGCTTGACATCAATTTGTAACTGTAACCTGTTATGTATTTAAAAGGACTTGGGGTTTGGAATTCTCTCCTCTCAGGGCAATGCACAGAATAGGAGCCATGCAGAGACCCTGGAGACCCCTCTCAGAGAACATTTATCACAGACTTGGACAAAGGAAGATTTTCAATGATTTATGTTGTTCATAAATATCTTTTAACCTAACGTTATCAAGGAGTTTCTTCTATTGCTTAAGAATGATGGGGCATGGTAAAAGGCTGAGCATCCTTCCCGAAAGTGCCCTCCACCAGCCCCTGCCCCAGGTTGCGTGCTCTAAGTGCCTTCCTCAGGAGGCTGGAGGGGCTTAGTTAGCATCTTCGGTCTGTTGAGAACCACTCAAGGGTCCTTGATTCTGCAGGTGTTTTGAGCAGACACAGAGGGTGGGCGGGTCAGGCTCAGAACTTAAGCTGTCATGCCCGGCGTGTTACGGACTCTCACAAGGCGTAAGCAGACATGGGCATGGAGCTAGAGGTACAGATTGATCAGGGAACAGCAGGTGTGAAAGGCAAGGGGAGGGGATACCTGGCGGCTCAGTTGTTAGCCTCTGCCTTTGGCTCAGGTCACGATCCCAGAGTCCCGGGATCGAGCCCCGCATCGGGCTCCCTGCTCAGTGGGAAACCTGCTTCTCCCTCAATCACTCCCCCTGCTTGTGTTCCCTCTCTCTGTGTCTCTGTCTGTCCAAAGAAAGAAAGAAAGAAAGACAGAAAGAAAGAAAGAAAGAAAGAAAGAAAGAAAGAAAGAAAGAAAGAAAGAAAATTTAAAAAAAAAAAAAAAAAAAAAAAGGAAGAAAGAGGATTTGGGGCAGGGATGGGTTTCCCAACAATGCTCAGACAGCCCACTAAAGGGGCTGTGCCCTGGACGGCTGTGACAGCCCCTTGGACTGCCTCCTTGCTCCGTCCTTGGCTAGGGCCACCCTGAGAAGAATGGGACTTCAGCTTAAACATTGAGGTTGATTATTCTCTTGTCTTTGTTCTTTCCCATTTCTTATTCAGTCATTCTCAAATAGACACAGTTCGCCCCTGGAGGGCATTTGACAGTGCCTGGAAACGTTTCTGGCTGGATGGGGTGTTATTAGCATCTCCCGAGTGGAGGTCAGGGATGCTGCTAAGCATCCTGCGAGGAGCAAGACGGCACCCCTGCCCCCATTCCTATGCCACACTGTCCACAGAGCTAAGCTAGAGAAACGCTGCTCTCATGCAGGCAGGCCTTGCCCTGAGAACTGGGCCTTCCACAACGAGACCTCTTAGCCGAAACTTTCCTTTGTGTTTCTGCTTTGAAGCAGGTTGGTGCGATGGGTGTTCATCAGAATCTGACCAGTGCTTCCTGGATATTGCCATCTTCTTACAGGTTACCAAGAAGTAGACATCTGTCCTTAAAGACATCACTGCTAACTTAAGGAGACATAAGGTTTTCTTAGAGAGAGAACAACCACAGAAACATGCTATCTTGTGCAGGATGGCAGAGTGGTGGCCCCTAGCTGATTTGGTCCACGGAGGTGTTTCATTTAGCTAGAGAGTTTTCTTCCCCATCCTCCCTCCCTCCCTCCTTTCCTTCCTTTCTCTCTTCTCTTTCTTTCTTTTTCTTCCTTCCTTCCTTTCCTTCCCTTCCCTCTCTCCTCCTTTCTTTCCTTCCTTCCTTCCTTCCTTCCTTCCTTCCTTCCTTCCTTCCTTTTGTTCAAATGTCACGAGCAACGATTTAGACTCTAGTAGACTGCAAGTCCTCTCAAGATGTTTCATCTTTATTAGCTCCGTATGCTCGTGCCCAGCCTGGAAGGCAATTGTGTTTATGTCCCCCTAGTCGAAGACAGTGGTCCCCAAACTCAGGCAAGCCTCAGAATCCCCTGGAAGCCTTGGTAAAATAGGTTGCTGGTCCCCACACTGGAGTTTCTGCCCCCGTGGGGATGAGGCAGGGCCTGAGAGTTTGCATTTCTAATTGGGCATCAGATGCCTGCTGGTGCTGCTTGTCTGGGGACCCAACTTTGAGAACCACTGGTCTGAAGCAACAATTCTCAAGTGTGAGTGTGCATCAGTTACCTGGGGAGTTGGTCGGAAACTCAGAAGCCGTGAGCCTGTGCCCTGGGATTCTGCTTCTGGAGATCTGGGAGGGGTCTGGGCATCCCTACTTTGTAGCAAGCCTTCCAGAGGATTCTGACACATACCAGGTTTGAGAATCACTGCTGTAAGGGCCAAGTGAATGGTGTAGACCGCTTCTTCCCTGATGTTTAGTTTGCCTCTGAGTCGCCCCAGGATCTTGTTAAAATACTGATGCTGATTAAACAGATCTGGTCATAGCCCCTGAGATTCTGCACGTCTAGACCATTCTCAGGCAATGCCCACACTGCTAGTCCCTGGACATCCTTTGAATAGCAAGGGGTAGGGGCGCCTGGGTGGCTCAGTTGGTTAAGCATCTGCCTTCGGCTCAGGTCATGATCCCGGGGTCCTGCGATCAAGCCTAATTACATCTGGCTCCCTGCTCAGGTGGGAGCCCGCTTCTCCCTCTCCCTCTGCTTGCCGCTCCCCCTGCTTGTGCTCTCTCCATCTCTTCATCTGTCAAATAAATAAAGAAAATATTTTTTAAAAAATGAATAGTGAGGGGTAGACTGTTGGTTCTCAACCACAGTGATTTTGCCCCTCCGGGGACACGGGCAATGTTCAGTTCTTAGTTGTCACAGCTGGAAGGTTGAAAGATCCCTGGTATGTAGTGGGAAGAGGCCAGGAGTGATGGCAAACATCCCACAAAGCACAGGGCACCCCCACAACCGAGAATGATCCAGCCCAGAATGGCAACAGTGTGGAGACTGAGAAACCCTGGGCACACAGAGTCATTGAGAAGTTGACTAATAATCAATAAATGGGCCAGGATGGTCAGCAAAGTCTTCAGGAGGAGGGCATACTTAAATTGGACGTACTGTCTAATATTCAGGTCCTTTCAGGGACAATGAGGTTGCAGTCCTCCCCTGCTACCTCCTACCCCTCTCCTCCCTTTTATTCTTTCTCTGTAGCACCTGCAACGATCTAACATAGTTTTACTTATGAGTATCTTGTTGATAATCTGTTTCCCCTCCCAGAACATAAGATCCAGAAGGGTAGAGACTTCTGTTTGGTTCACTTTATTATCCACAGCACCTAGAACAGTGCTGGGCACATAGTAGGTACTCAGTAAATAGTCATATTACTTGAATGAGTGGATGTCAAGGTCTTTGGGGAAACAGAAAGGACACGGGTGCCAGGCTGCAGGCTAAGGGAATGGTGAACCATTTATCTCATCCTATCATAAAATGTATAGTAAACTTGCTTTGTGCCAACTCTCAGCGTACACACTTAGTTTGTTCACGGTCAGGCTGTGATATATGCCCATCATCTACTGGCCTTGCCTTTTGGACATTCAGAGGAGGGCAGGAGAGTTTTCCCCAATGGGCAAAGAGCCCATCCTTTTTTGGGAAACACCCTAATTTCATGATGCTCAGATAGGATCTGTATGGAACTGAGAAAAGGAAAATAAATGTCTATATCTCCTCTTAATTCACTGCCTTTCTTCCCTTTTTTTCTTTTTCAACCTCATTTCCATCCAGAAATTTCTTGCCCTGTATTTTCTGAAAATTGGAAAATCAGACCCTTAATTTGTGTGTCTGAGATCACCAGGGAGCTGGCCCGGGAGCGCGGATTCAAAGCAGCTCTTTTCAGAACATCCCATTTTCCCATTAGCGTGAGTCTCTGAGCACCTTTGTGTGCCTCTCTTCAGAGAGGAGACTATTACAAAAACACTTTCTAATTATTGTCGGCCTTTTATTACTTTAGAGCCTCGAAATGAACATCCTTGCCCGAGAATTTGTCCTTTTTCTCTCTGGGGACACACGTCATCCCCACGGGCTTATTGATAGAGACAGAGCTGGCAGAATTTGCCTAACGAATGTGACGTCAAAGAGGTCAGGACCACAATGGGAAGGACAGCTCTGAGTTCATTTGCATTCCGTCTGCTGGTTCTGGAACAAAAGCCCACCCCATGCCACAGCTTTCACTTCATGGTTCACTAAATTTGGCTCATTTCCTCCAGAATGCGTAGTAGATTAAAAAGAAGAGGAAGAAGAAGAAGAAGAAAACAGTCAGGTTTTCTCTCCCATGTCCTCTGCCCAATGTTCTTAGTGGGACTATAATGCAGACAGGTCATTGTTGCCACAAGAGGAGGAGGAACCTTTGAACAACGTGATGTTGGCCCGAGCCCTCCCTTTTCAACAGGTCAGTTCCATAACTGGCTCTTTCTTGAAGAGCTCCCAGGCAGGAGATCTTTGAAAGCTCATTTATCTTAGGTCCTATGCAAAGAATCGTTTCTCCCTTCTCTGTCTGCACCAGCATATCACCTGTACCATGTGCACTGGTGCAGACAACGGACTTTTCTCACTGGTCACGTTAAGCAGACAGAGGTGATCGAGGGGGCTCAGAGTCTCCAGGAGCGCAGGCAGCTGGCTCAAGGCAGCTGCAGAGTGGGATCATCGTCCCAGAATTGCTTTGTGGGGACGCCCAGGCAGCCTCCCCCTGGAGAGGTAGTGGCC
>PITA01024738.1:0-25712 GCA_004023965.1 Spilogale gracilis | reverse complement strand
CCCATCTTTCTTCCCAGACTTACTCCATGGTGGTCTCTTCCAGCTTCCTTGCCCAGGACACTACGATGTCCTCCACCTTTTGACCCAAGATTGTACCCATCGCTGTGTCCTTGTTAGCCTCCTACCTCCCAGGAACACTCTCCCCAGCTGGCTTCTTCTGCTGGGCTTGCTGGTTCTGAGCTCAGCCAAGCACCTAGGTGGGAGTCCTGCCGGCACCCCAGTGTCTATATGCAACTGCCTCCCTCAAGCTCAGCACCTCACATGTGAGCCCAGGGCTTAGTGCACAGAGTCAATTCCCCTTAGGTAGCAAGAAAATAATCATCTCACAGAGACCAGGATCCTCTTGTTTATGCAGCCAGTATCCTTTCCCCTGGATGCAGAACTGCCCGGGAAGCCAGACTTTCCTTGCCTTTTAAGCAAGGAGACCTCCAGGTAACAGGATGTTTACCTGCTCCTAATGCATGGGCCCCAGGGACACTGGAAATAGTCCTGGGCATGGCAGCTAATGTGACTGCAAACTGGGCTCTGGGGCTGTCCTCCTCTGTGTCCCTGGCTGGCCGTGCCCCTCGCACCTGGCCTCCTCTTTCTTCCTTATGTATGCTGACAAACAGGTGGCCAGAGACTTTTCACCCAGGGCCCCAAGGCTCCTGTTGCACTGGGCACCTGTCACAGGTGTACTCTCAAGGGGGGGCTTGCTCAGCTGGGAAGTAAGATGTGGGGTGGTCCCTGACATGGGCCGGAGTGCCCTCTTGCAGCCAGCCCTCGCTCTTGATCAGACAGGGTGAGAATGAAGCTCAGACCACAGGAGAACTTCCCACACTCACACAGCTGTGCTGAGTCATTAGCTAGGCCAGTTTCCCCCCAACTGCCCATTTCCCCCACTCACGCCCTCCTCCAGGTGCCCATCTGTACACAACCAATGCCCTTCGGGTCCAGACTTCCAGGTGTCCAGCCAGCAGGGCTGCTCTGATGCCCAGTCCCACCTCTCAGAGCCTCACTGGGTAGGTGGGCACATTGAGACCACACCCAGCCCTGTCTTTAGACCATCTTTCCTCGTACATACTTTCATTTAGGGAAAAAGTAGGTCTCCTTCCATTATTTTGCTTTGAGTAACCAAGATCAACTTTAGACTACAAGGAGCTCCTAGCAAATGCCATCACCACTCAGCTGGGTTTGATATGTCACCCCAAACCCCCTCCGTTGTGCTGGTCCTTCACTGAGACCCAGTAGCCCTCCCCTCCCTCCCAGTCCCAGTTAAAGACAAAAGTGTGACCTGCAGAGGTGGTCCCATCACCCACTGGCTCCTAACAGCCCATTAGCTCAGAGTGTTTATTTGATTAGGTGCCTATCTCATAGGGCCCTAAAGGAATTGCACACAGGAGAGAGCTTTTGATGGTGTGGCAAGAGGTGGGGGAACTGTCCTCGAGAGATGGAAGCTACCCTGGGGGCTGGGGGGCAGGGCAGCCCAGCCCAGAGTGAAGAACTGCCTCTCAGGGTTCGAGAGTCAGGGCCTGGGGAACAGGGGAAGGCAGGAAAAATCAGGGCCTCCATTATTCTCATTTTCCACATTTCTGTTACTGCTGCTGTGTGACTCTCTTAAGTCACTTAAACACTTTGTGCCTCCGTGTCCTGAGGGCGAGGGGGAGACAGGAGCGGCTGGGGCAGGAGCGAGCAGGTTGGGCCTACAGGGCCTTCTGGACACACTAGGTCATGGGCCTTTGTCCTAGATGCCACAGGAGGCCACTAGGCCAGGGTAGGGGGACAGGTCGGGGCCTGCAGGGAAGCTGATCAGATTGACTTTTAAAACAGGGCCCCAAATGAGGGGCAGGGGCTGCGGGAGCAAAGGGGGCTGGAAGGAGGTGTCACAGATGGAAGGAATGTCTGTACCCACACACATTCATGTGTTGAAGCTTTGATGCCCAATATGATGGTATTGGGGGGCTGGGAGGTGACTGGGGTTAGATGAGGTCCCAAGGTAGGCCCCTCATGAGGGGATGACTGTCCCTATCAGAAGAGACCCCAGTGCTTACCTTCCCTCTGCTATGCGAGGACAGGGTGAAGGCAGAGTCTGTGGGCCGGGAAGAGAGCTCCCACCAGAACCTGACCGTGCCAGCACCCTCATCTCAGACTTCCAACCTCCAGAACTGGGGAAAAATACATTTTTGTTGCTTACGCTGCTCACTCTGTGGTGTATTTGTATGGCATCCAGAGCTAAGACCGGAGGCCAGCTGGGGGTCCAGTCCCATGAACGAGGAGGAGGCTTGGAGCAGAGTGGCAGCTGGACCAGAGGCCAGCAGACGGGCTATGAGACACAGGCCGGTGGGGTCCCACTGATGACAGTTGGCACGTGGGCACAGAAGAGAAGGGGTGTCAGGAATGACTCCCAGGTCTCAGCTGGAGCCCCAGGGCCCACGGAGCTGCAGTGCTCAGGGGAGGAGGCTGGAGGGCAGCAGGTGAGGGCTGCGGGCTGGCTCAGGCGCACTCCATCAGATTGGGTCAGGGAGGGGCCCAAGAGGCGGGAGGCAGCCGGGATGGCGGGGAGCTGCTGGGCTGCGCTCAGGGAGCCCCCAGAAAAAAGCAGCTGTGGATTACCGTGGTGAGGCCTTGCCTTCACAACCTGTTTGTTGAACACAGAGAACCCCAACCTGCTTCCCCCCAACTTGTGTGGCTGCTGAAGTGTGCTCCACCCTGTGCATGTTTGTGGGGAGGGTCCGGCAATCACAAAATCACACAAAAAAAATCCCCATCACCCCGACTCTACAGATGCATGCTGTGTCCAATCTTCAAGGCCACCCTCAGTGGCCCCACTTCTTTCCTCTGAGCTCCCCCAGCACCCCAGATCCCGTCTTCTGTCTGACACAAGAGCTGCGTGTGCTCTCGTCTACTTCCCGGGAATGGAAGTGAGCTCCTCCCGAGTGAGGGGTCATCCTTCCTTCTCTGAATCCTGGCAAAGGTTTTTCGAGGATAGGTTTGGCAACTACATGAACACAGGCCATCAGCACAGCTGAACACAAGACTGATAGAATGGGTTACGTAACCCAGAGCATCTTCTGAGATTCCGAACAGGCCAGCCGTGGAATGCACTGCACCTTTGAAGGTATGAACGGCCCGTCCCCAGAGGCGTCCACGAGCACACAGACACTGTCTGGGGTGGGAACTGGGGGCGGAGACGCCTGCTATGGGGGAAGGTCAGACCGCACAGCCCCTAGGGACAGTGCCTGCCTGCTCTGAGGGGCTCTCAGCCCAAGAACAAGGCAAGAAGAACGATCACGGAAAGCTGAAGGATTCAGTCATCATTCCAGAGTTTGGCACCAAGCTTAATCTGAACATATTTGCCAACCTATTATGAATAACAATATTTGCAGCTTAAAATGCTTACCCTGCACAGCTTCTGAGTGTGAAGATGAGCTTCCACACTGACAAAGACGGACTCGCTGCTTTCAGAGCAAATTGACACAGGGAGCTTATGAACCTAATTGTTGGCGTCTCCATCACATTTGTCTCCCCCGGGGCCACTCTGGTAACCCGACTGACAAGTGCAGTGGGGTGCAGCAGGGCAAGGCTCCTGGGCCAGAGGGCTTGGAGGGCCCCCGACTCCGCCACACGCCAGCCCACACACACCCTTACTGTTGTTGTTGGGTCCCCGCCGTCTCTCCCTGGCGGCCACCATGGTTCTCAGGGACATCCTCACCGCCATGTATGTGGCCTGGCAAGGCCCCGCCATCGGCCAAAGTGGGTGCCCAAGGCCACTGGAGTCCTCAGGTTCTGAACGTCTCTGCGTGTGTGTGGAGGAGGACCTTCTCTTCCCTGGGGAATGGCCAAGTCCTCCCCAAGTTCTGTGGACCCAGGGAAAGATGTCTGCTGGAACATGGGCTAAAGGCAGGCACACATCCATCCCCAAAGCATGTGGCAGAAGGAGCAAGTCACACCAGCTTCAGCATGGAAGGAAACTCGCAATCATAACTGAAAAGCCCATGGCTGAGGCTTGCTTCAGGGCTGGCTCGATCCAGGGTCTCACTTTCTACCTAGAAGCCATCCTCAGGGTGCCTCAGCTGTGGCTCAAATCACGGGGTCCTCCCTTCTGCTGGGTGGAACCCAGGCACCTGCAAACCTCCTCTGTAGCAGGGGGAAGGGATGTGACCACTGGCTGCACCCGCAGGGCAGGGCCCAAGACTGGAGAGAGATGGTTTCTCAAAGGAAAGCTGGGGGGCTCATCCAGGCAATGCCCAGCAGGGAGCACATTCCATTAGGGGCAGGGAAGGAGGAGAGATGAGTGGTGGCCAGACAGGAAAGCAAGGGCTGTAGCCACCACAAGGATTCAGAGCAGACGAGAGGTTCCTATGGCTCTGGCCTGTCCTCCATGACCTAAAAAACTGGAGAATTAAGGCAAACACAGTGAAAGCAGTGACTTTTTTAAAAAAGATTTTATTTATTTATTTGACAGAGAGAAACACAGCTAGAGAGGGAACACAAGCAGAGGGAGTGAGAGAAGGAGAAGCAGGCTTCCCGCAGAGCAGGGAGTCCGATGCGGGGCTCTATCCCAGGACTCCGGGATCGTGGCCTGAGCCAAAGGCAGTTGCTTAACCAACTGAGCCACCCAGGTGCCCGAAAGCAGTGATTTTTAAAACCCACCCCCTAGCCAACCCTTATACCTCAGGGAACTAGATCAGCACCTGTCGGGGGGAGAGGACAAGGGATGGGCAGTCCCACACCCAAGAGTCCCGCTTTCCTGTTTCAGCCTCGTGATCATCAAGGTTGATCTCTGCAGCAAGTCCTTCCTTCATTCTCCTTCATTCCACAGACATCTACCAGGGCTCCTGCCATGGGCGCCAGGCCCTGGTCCCGCCATGGGTCTGAGCCATAGGTGCACGGAGAGTCCCTGCTGTCACCGAGCCCATGTTCTGCTGGAGGGAGGTGACCAACAGACCACACAATTCAGGTAACAACAGAGGAAGAAAAGAAAAATAAAAGAAAAAATAAAGCAAGAAAAAATAAAGCAAGAGGAGAGGCTGGGAACAGGGTACTTTGAAGCAGGTGGCCCAAAGATCTCCCTGAGGAGGGGATGTCTGTACTTGGCACCAAATGACAGGAGAAGCATGAGGACCTGGGGAAGAGGGCTGAGCAGAGGGAACAGCCAGGGCAAAGGTACAGAGGATGAGGACAGAGGCACTTCTGGGGTTCCTGGGGAGCTCCTACTGGGTCTCTCTCATGGTGCTCTCTGGCCCTCTACTGGGCACGCCAACAAGGGCTGTCTGAACAGGCAGGCCACCCACACCTGCCACCCCTGGGAAACCAGGGGCAGAGACTGGGCCAGCCCCTCTAGGCTGTCCTGAGAACAAGAACCACTCATTTTCAACATTGTTGCTCAGACAAGAAATAGATATTTAAAGCAAACAAATAATAAAGCACTGCAGAATTGTCCAGTTGGTAGTTTGTTATTTCTTACCCAGAAAATCCCCTTTAAATCCTCAGCAGGACAGGGCAGGACCTTGGGAGTCTTGTCAGTTTTCTGACTCTAAGAGAGAATCTAACCATCCCAGGCTTGAAAGCAGTTTCTATCAGACCCTGGGAGGAACAGGGACCAAGACATATCTTCTCTTTCATTATTGGTAATTGTAACCCGTCCGGTGTTGGATGCACGCATTTACAGAACAGGACCTGCTGAAAGCTTTAAAGCCCAGCATATCAAGGACCCTCACAGCATGGACAGGAAGTCAGCTGCTCTGTTGCCTAGGTGGTCATTGGGCACAGGACTCCGAGGCTCCAGTATGCTTGGCAGCGATGGCTGTGGGAAGGTAGAAGCAGTACAGGGAGGCACAGCAGCAGGTCACCGAGCCTTGTCGTGGGCCAACTGGAAGCAATATGGAGGCTGGCCCCACTGTCAGTGGCCGGGGTTCTCGAGCCAAGGCTGGGCCACTGGGCTGGGGCCGCTCTGCAGGTGGTCCTATGTGGTTCTTAGCATGTCCCTCTTCCCACATCTGTGCCACAGAGATGCCACCTTGTCCCCTCCCTGCCTCACTGGATCTTCCTGCCACTCAACTTCCAACAAAATGTTGGAAACACCTACTGTGTGCCCGGCTTCAAGGTCACAGGAGAAAAGTTTGGGTGAGGGTTTCAAAGAAGTGCTCTGGCCTCCCCAGCACTTGACAGCAGCTGGCTTGTGTCATGGATGTTCTCACCTTGTCACCATTGGCCTGTTCATCTACCCCAGTCACAGACCCCACTTTGGGGGCAGGGATTGAGCATGGTTTGATAAAGGGGTGTCACCCCAAAGCCAGCATGGGCCTAGCACACACTTACATAGATCTTTCTCTTGTACAGGGTGATCAATGTCACTAGATACAAAGGTGTTTGAGGGTCAGGTCTACTAGTTTTGCTTGGCATTGGTGTAGTGCTATATTCGTAGGGAAGATCTGGGAGTTTGGGGAAGGAATGAAAGCTCTGATATTTCTCCTGGTTCTGCATGAACAGATGGTCTGAATCAGTATGTGGGCCCAGCATAGGGTCACCTCTGATCACCAGCCTCATGGCCTCTGCTGGGCAGGACTCAGGACCTCAGATTCTTTTCAGATTCCAAAGATTCTCTGAGACTCATCTTCCTTTCCTTCCCTGTCCAGAAAGACTCATTCCTGATGTCCCAGCCTTTTCTCATGCAGCTCTCAGCTCTGTCCCCCATGGACCAGGCTCCCAGTTCCTAGAAGGTCACTGTTCCCTGACCTCCAGTCTAGGCTCCTTGGGCCTTGAGCAAGGATGGAGAAGGAACAGGTGGTAGAGGACAATGAGCTACATGTCTGGGGCCCAGCGGTCCCCGCTGTGGGCCAGATTGGGTGGCCCAGCTAGGGGTCAGGGGGCTGGCCCATCCACCTCTGCACCAGGCCTGAGAGGTCCTGCAATGCACACTGGGTCAGGGGGCCCTCAGATTTCTGTTCCATACTTTTACATTCCTATTATTTCATATACGGCCTTCTGATGGACTCATTTACTGGGAAGCTAAAGATACTCTTAAAGGCCTAAAAATAACCCTGATCTGCTAAAAATTCAGCATTTCTCTCCCTCGCCTCCACCAGCTGGGCCTGTCTGCTCTCACTCCAACACCATCAGGAGCTACAAACAAGATTTACAAAAGCGAGAGCAAGTTTACACGGGCCTGATTAGCAGATTCTCTTTTCTCTTCAATTTGCCAAAACATTTTGGGGATGTTATTATTGAGACACTTTCTTTTCTCTCTCTCTCTCCTTCCTTCCTACCCCCCCCCAATCATCTCAGGTTTTGTGACTTATGCCCACGTTTCCAAAATTCTCACCCACTGGCTTATAGCCTCTCCCTCTTCAATTATTTTAAGAAACTCTCCCGGGTTCTGTGAACACCATGCGGGTTGCCCGAAGGCCAGTTAAGAATAAGCGTGCTAAAACCAATAAATTACATTCACCCTCATTTCCAGAGGAACCCTTTTACATAAATATCTGCCATAGAAATAAATCAGATAAATTAGTAAGAACTCTGTCCTCCCCCCAAACCAAACAGTGAACAGTAATGGTTATCAGACCAGTTAAAAGAATAAACCTATTAAATAAATAAATTTGCTCTACACCAATTTATGTCACCGATGTACTTAAGGGGAAACCTTTTAAAGGAGTAGATTTACAGTGCACACACACAGATCTCCACTGGGTATGTGTAATTACGCATAAGAAAGGCATTACTTTTAAAGTGGATGAATGGGCAATACTTTTTTGATTTACTGTTAGAAACAGAAAAATGGTAATGGCATAAAATCAGCGTTCGCAAACCCATTTCAGAAGACAGGAAATGCTTGATTTACCTCGGGCCCCCATCATGTTCTGTATCTCAGATCGAAGTAGATAAATGGCAAGGCAAATGGATATTTGGGGGAAAATCTATAGCCTTTCTGTCAACTCTGCAAGTTAAATGTTTGGAATAAAAACGCAGAGAGTATCTATGTGTGAGGAAGAACTCGTGATTTATCGGTGACCTGGCAGACAAGTGGGCAGTCCTTACCTGAGAAGGTGAGGCTTCCCCCCATACAAGGAGCCTGGAGCCCTCCATGGGTCCCAATGGGCTCTTCTCTACCACAGCCAGTGTCCAGCAACCCTGCCCTCCCCTCCAGACCCCCCAAAAGCTGTTCTTGTTTTGGTTTCTTTCTTGCATTTAAGCACACTGCTTGCCCCTCAGGGCTGGACGCCCTCTCAGGTGGTTGGCCTTTGTTTTCACAGGGGCCATGTGGCTCTGTGGGCCTCAGTGTCACTCACTGTCCAATACCAGGCACAAGCCAGCTGTGAACACTGGCCTGTGCCATTGGTGCCTACAGATGCCTGTAAGATTTCTGCATTTCACACAACGCAGTATTTCTCAAGGCAGAAATCAATATCCAGAATCGGCTGCAAAGTCAGGAGCCGTGTCTACACTCAAAGAGAGGATTGAAGCTAGCACCCAAATCCCATTTTCCTAAACAGCCATCCTCCCTGCCTACATTACCCAAGTCCCTTCAGGAACTGTCCTCTCTGGTTTTCCCCTTCTGCACACAGCCATGGAGGAGAGTGCCAGGTCAGACGGGACGGTGGCCCAGATTTCAGTCCCAGCGACAGAGTGTCTCTGAGCCTCAGGGTCTTCTCAGTGAGTATAACCACCCCATAGCACGCCATGGTTAACTGAGGTCACGATTAAAGAGGCTTACCGTATTGGGCAGGCAGAAAACAGTGACAGTCACTGTTGTGTTGACTGTCACCACCAGGGACACGCTGACAGTGATGGGCTGGGCGCTCCGAGGGCCTAGAGATGTCCAGCACAGACTTTGCATAGAGATTATGTTGGCTTTGGGGCACAAGAAAGAAAGAAGTAATGCTCGGTGGTCTTGGTGCTAGGGCAGCGTAGAGAGGAGGATGTGGGCTGAACCCAACCTGTAAATAGAGTCAGGATAGATGGGTGAGGAGGGCCTTCGTGGAGGCAGCATCTGGGAAACGAAAGGGGTGTCTCTGGAGGCAAAGCCTGTGGGGGAGTATAAGGGCGTCATGGTTGGTCAGAACACTAGGGGCCTCGGGGCTGCTTCTCAGAAGGTGGCCCTATAACAGTTGCCGAGAGCTCATTCTCAGGCACCATGGGCAGCCCGGCTCCTTCCGGCCAGTTCTGCCCCCCTCAAGCTGTCAGACTCAGCGGGCTCTCTTGTCGCTCTTCCAGCCCCAGAGACCATTTGGTGTGAAAGTCTGCCCCGGCTCGGCCATAGCTACCCGGGCTCTGCCTGCGTGACTCAGGCACAGGGCAGGCGCCCCATCTCAGCTCAGCGTCCTCAGCTCCGGCTGGGACATCCTGCTGGCTCACGCCCTGCTTAGAGGACATGCCAGAGGCCACGCAGGAATTCAGGGCTGGCAGATTTACACAGTCAGATGCACTGATATCTTTTGACCAGCTTAAGAATAAATATGGCCCAACAAAATGTCGTTATTATGGATATTTACAACTAAGACACTTTGTAAACCTAAGAACTAATATTTCCCAGAGGAAATCTGGCTCTTGATTCTTGATAAATTATTGGAAATTCGAACCAGCCCCAGTTCAGAGGTTTCTCTGTATTTTGGCTCCAGAGGTGTGGTTGGCGACAGACAGAGGCTGCCCAGGACTGAGTCACAGATACACATGGGTAGCCTCTCGGTGCTTCAGTGATCGGAGCAGCTGCAACAACCACAGGCACTCACCTAGCAATCACTATGCCCAAGCACTCTTCCAGGCCCTTCCTGAGTAATGACTCCTGAAATCACAACCACCCTATGACAAAGGGGCTGTATTGTCCCCATTTCACAGATGAGCAAACTGAGGCAGAACATTACAGTAAAATTCAAGAAGAGCATCTGAAGGGTAAAAGGGACTCCAACTCCAGAATCCTGGCAGGCTTGCTTTCTGTTACAAGTTAGAAAGTCTAAGTGAAACGGACACTGATGTCCTAAAGGAATCGTATTAGCTCAGAGCGGGGGCAAGTGTGGCTTTCCTCTGCTTGCCTGACCATCCTCACATCCACTCACCATTTTGTTGAAGCAATACCTTCCCCCCGCCCCCCACCTTAAAATCCCCTCTCCTTCTTGGGGCGCCTGGGTGGCTCAGTTGCTTAAGCCACTGCCTTCGGCTCAGGTCATGATCCCGGAGACCCCGGATCAAGTCCCCCATCGGGCTCCCTGCTCGGCGGGAAGCCTGCTTCTCCCTCTCTCACTCTCCCTCCTTGTGTTCCCTCTCTGGCTGTGTTTCTCTCTGTCAAATAAATAAAATCTTAAAAAAAAAAAAAACCAACCCTCTCCTTCAAATGGAGCGAGAGCAGGAGGTGAGGACCCCCTGACCCTGGGGCTGCTGCACCTCACAGGAGGTCGGAGTCTCTGTCCCAAAAGGCCTGCCGTCTCCCAGCAGCTCAGTCAACCTCCAGCATGGGGATGGCATCTGGGTGCTGTGTCCCCCGCAGGTCTGGCCCCTTCCCCAGTTTTGTGGCCAGCCATCCGCCTGGTCCTCTAACGGCCGGGAGGACCACATCTGCCTTCCGTTCCCCCCTGGGCTTCTGGGGGAGAGGGAGACAGGTGGTCCTGAGGCTGAGATACTCGAGCAGCCAGAGGGCTGTGAGCAAAGAGATTATTACCAGATTTCTCTCTCCCACCCTCCAATACCCTGAAATCACAGTGCATCCTAGGATCAATGTGCACCTGGTTTTATTCCATTTATTTCCCCCAGTCTGGTATCATCAATAGTCTGTTTGACAATTAATGACACTTAGGCCCAGCTGCCATGGGGGGAGGGGGTCGGTGCAAGTGGAACACCCAGAGGGCAAGAGCTCCAGGGCCAAGATCAGGCTCCGCCTGTGGGAGGCTGGGTGGGCCCTAAGAAGGAACAGTGCCAGCCCCCCCCCCCCCCCGGCCACCACAGTCACACCCGGGTCATGAGGCCTGCACAGAAGGGCAGGCTGCAGGCTGGGGGCCATGCTATGCGCTCCTGAGCCCGTCAAGCCCAGGTGCTGGCCTCCAGGAACCCAGCCAGGCCAGCCATGCCCGGAAGCTCCGGCCCCTTGCCCCCCTTCCCCCTGCTCCCCCGCCCACCATCCTGGTTGTACAGAACAGGCATCTCCACCCCCTCCAGTGTTGTTCTGGGGAAAATGATCCAAAACAAATATGCAGACTCGGCAAACATACTTTTCTGACAGCTTGAACGCTAAAAAAAAAAAAAAGATTATAAAGCCCACAAATGTTGCACAAATGAAGCACAGCCCTCCTTCCACAGTGCTCAGTGTGGGGACTCCCTGGGTCACTGGTGAGGGATGTGGGGACCTCAGTTCTGGGGGCCTGACACCCGGCCCCCACTCATCCCAGGCAGAACTGGGGCTGTGGTCCTGACAAAGGGTCCTGGTCCACGGGGGTCCTGCAAGAGGAGCATCTTCACACAGATTGTGTCCAGATTTCTGGGATGGCAGGCAGAGGAGGAGACAGGGATAAAGGGGATGGTGCTGCTGTCATGGCCTGGGACTAGTGACCACTGCTGGGCTGGGCCACAGCCACACAACCCCCAGGAGGAGCCAGAGCCGGGATGCCCAATGCTGGACTGAGAGGCAGGAGGCTGGGCTAGGAGCTGGACTCCTCAGGGTCCTGGCACGGATCCGGATGGCAGACAGCAGGCCGGTGCCCTAGATACAGGGACTACGTGGGTGGGGGAGGCGGGTGGGCTCAAGGATGCTGCCTGACACTCTGGGCCAGACAGAAACATGACAGTTGAAAATTCACAAGGACAGGCCTAGTCCCTCTAATGGACCAGGACACATTGAGAGACCAGCCGTGTGTTTCTGGTGATGTGGCTGAGGCTGGGCTGAGGTTGTATAAGAACACAAAGGGCACATGCCAGGCAGTCCCGGGGGGTGGGGTCTCCCACTATCTGAAGAAGTGGAAAGACAACTTCACTTGAGCTCTGTACCTAGGTCCAGTTAGGGGGTGCTATGGGTGAGTTACATCCCCTCCAATATCTATATGCTGGTGTCCTAGCCCCCAGATCCTCAGAATGGGACTGTATTTGGAACAGAGTCTTTGAAGAGGCAATTGCATTTAAATGAGGTCATTGAGAGGCCAGAAGACAATATGACCCCCCTCCTCACTAGAAGAGATGAGGACTCTGGCACAGATGTGGATGGCTATATGAAGACACAGGGCATCTCCGTGCCAAGGGGGAGAGGCCCAAGGAGAACCAAGTCTGCCCACACCCACTCTTGGACTTCTAGGCTGCAGAAGTGTGAGAAAATACATGTCTGTTGTTTAAGCAGCTCAGTCTGTGCTGTGTCATTATGTCAGCCCTAGAAAATGAACTCAGGAAGATTCAGATTCTCCCCCCAGAAGGACTGGAGGGATCTGCTCCCTCCTCACCCACTTCCCTTCTCTTGCCTCCCCCCCACCCCCCGCCCCGGCAGCAGGGTCAGAGCACCCAAGTGCTCTGGGTGTTTCAGCGACCAGCAAGGAGCTCCTCCTGTCCCTCTCACTCTGCTCCCCACCGGGTAAGGGTAAGATGGTGGGCAAACCTGCCTTCCAGGTTCCTCAGTCCTTGTCCAAGAAGTCATTTGAAGATTATCAGAACTGTGATAGTGTTTGTGTACCCTTCCATAAACAGGGCCAGATCTTTGGCTGTGCTCTGGGGAGCCTAGCAGGAAGAAAGCTTTCACCTCCCCTGTCTCAGACACCGTGCTTCTGTTAATGTGACCAAATCAAGGAATGGCTTTCTTTAAAAAAAAAAAAAAAAGATTTTATTTATCTATTCGACAGAGAGAGATCACAAGCAGGCAGAGAGGCAGGCAGAGAGAGAGGAGGAAGCAGGCTCCCTGCTGAGCAGAGAGCCCGACATGGGCCTCCATCCCAGGACCCTGAGATCATGACCTGAGCCAAAGGCAGAGGCTTTAACCCACTGAGCCACCCAGGCGCCCAAGGAATGGCTTTGTCCTCAGTCCTTGCTCTGTAGCCCCACACCAGCTTCTGTGGCTGAACACCCAGCACTCCATCTTACACATAGCTCTGTTATTGAGCATGTTCCTCCTCTGCATCATACCCTTGATGGGGCCCAGGTGTCGGGCTTACCTTACATTCAAGAGTGGACACAGCTGTGAGCTTCAGCATGGGGGGTGGGGCAGGCACTAGGAGGTCCTGAGCTCCTGTCTCCTACAAAGTGGCATCTGCCATGTCTGTGAGTGTCCCTTGCACAACCCCAGCAACCCCCATGCAGGCCCTCTCCTCGTGACTTCTGCTCTGTGAAGCTAGGTTTGCTCCTGTTAGGCCAACAGTTATTTGGTTCTCCTGATGTCTAGCTTGGAGAAGAAAGGTAGGATAATGTACATTCATTTGCTTTATCTGCCAGTTTTCAAAAGAACAATTTAGTTAGCTGTATCCTGCATAGGCAGGGGTGATCATGCAATTCATTATGAATGTATCATGCAAATTAGGACAGCTCTTGGAGTGGAGGAGCAACAGACATAAACTGGGACCAACCTCTTCAAGGGCGACCAATGAGGTTTCCTTTTTGTTGTTGTTGTTTTGTTTCTTTAATTTTTAAAAAATTTTTTTCAAGATTTATTTATTTTAGAGAAGGTAGGGGAGGGACAGAGGGAGAAGGAGAGAAAATCTCAAGCAGACTCCATGCTGAGCACAGAGCCCAACATGGGACTCGATCCTACAGCCCTGAGATCATGACCTGAGCCAAAACCAGGTGTCAAAAGGTAAACTGACGGAGCCACCCAGGTGCCCACAGGTTTCCTTTTAAGTGTCATTATAAAGTCACAGACTTCAGCATTGCTCATTTGTTTCTATTCACTCCAGCCATTATTCCTGATACTCAGATCATGCTATCTTTGGACACTAGGAAGTCAACCATTCAAAACTCCCATCCTTTCTTAAGACACCACTGACATCATAGGCCTGATGTGCTATTTTTTCCTAAGTACATATGCAAAGCACTTGGAACTATTAAAATAAGCATCATTCACCCATGTGCTGCCAAGATTTATTCTGGGCACCTGGAGAGGTCCCACAGCATCCTGGGGGCACACTGAAAGAATCAGGGACTTCAGGGAGGAAGGAGCCCTTGTTATCTAGGCTCAGGGTTGGTTGCTGGGGAATAGGGGGCAGAGGAGGTGTTTAGCTTCATTCTGAAAACACATTGAACTAGTCAGAGCTGGCTATAAGAGAAGCAACTGAGTCCCTGGGCTCCTTGTCCCTGTGGGGGTGCAAG
This sequence comes from Spilogale gracilis, assembly GCA_004023965.1. Taxonomy (NCBI): domain Eukaryota; kingdom Metazoa; phylum Chordata; class Mammalia; order Carnivora; family Mephitidae; genus Spilogale; species Spilogale gracilis. The sequence goes on along the minus strand of PITA01024738.1, from coordinate 11,468 downwards.
CAGACAGTGTGGCCTTTAGACAGCCTCATCAGGCCTGTCCCTCCCCACAAGGTGTGAATTCCACCTGGCCAAGGGGATGTGCTCACACAAAGACTGGGTTCCTTCCTGACCACACTCTGGGTGCCTAACCACCTGGAATTCCCTGCCTAAACAACTCTAGGCCTGTTTCTGGGGCCTGGGCAGAACTCAGAACCGTGTACCTCTAGGTCAGTTCTTCTCAAGGGGATGGGGGAGTGACTTTGTCCCCCAGGGGACATTTGGCAATGTCTAGAGACATTTTTGTCTTTCACAACTGGAGGAGGGGTGCTGCTGGAGTCTAGTGGGTAAAGGCTAAAGGTGTATGGTATTTGTATTCTGCAATACACACAGTAGCCCCACAACAAAGAATTATTGGACCTAAAATGTCAATAGTGTCGAGATTGAAAAGCTCTGCCCTAGGTGCCAGGGACAGCTGAGGGTCAGTGTTTGTGGGAAAGAGAGTCAGCATTAGGAAAATGCAGGCTGAGGTGTCCCTGTGCACAGGTGGGACAAGAAGGCACAGAGCAGAGGGTGGGGAGAGGAGGAGTGTGGGTGGGGGGAAGGGCCGGGGTGGGGTCCCCCAGCTGCCATGACCCAGCAGGGAACTCCAAAGAGTATGAGATTTCTAAAATAGAACCTGGCTTCCCAGGTCTTTGTGATGTAGTATTCATCATGGCAAGTGGAATACGTTTTGTTTAGTCTTTTTAAAGCTTGGTTTAAAATAAATCCTTAGATATGTGGTCTACAGCCTCTGCTTCTCCTCTCGCTCCCAGTGAGGACCTGTGACATGTGTATTCACAAATTCCTCTCAGTCAGAGACATGGGGAGAAGTGAGGTGTGAACTCTACAAGGGGTCCGGGGGGTCCCATGCACAGGGGCTCAGACTGGCATGACTTTTGAGATTCAGGGCTCATTCAGCAAGTACTTGTTGAACCCCAGCTGTGTGCCGGCAACTTGCTGGGTGCCAAGGATGGTCACAGCCTAGGATAAGAGGCCAATGTGGGATCAAAAAGCCCTCGGTGATGATGGTTGTGGGGAGACGGTGGGGCGCTTTGCAATCCCAGGCTCTGGGGCGAGTTCACGTGGGGTGCCAGGTTCCTCTTGCAGAGTCCTTAGCTAATATGACCCCCTGTGTCCACAGCCAGAGAATCTCCTTCTTAGACGACCCTTGGGCACTGCCAGGGCCACTCTAAGGGAAAGTGTTCACTGGAATCTGAGTCCAGACACACAACACAGTAATCTCTGGGATCACCACTGTGCCCATTACAGAGATAAGGAAACCAAGGCTCCGGCTTGTACAAGACCATGCACAGAGGGAGTGGCAAGAGCCTGGCCTATCCAGATCTGCCAGTTTCCAGAGCATTCTGGCTGCCTGCTGGAAACCTTCCCACCAGGCTGCCCCCAGGGGTTGGGTGGAGTGAGCTTTCACAAATATCAGTGTGCTTGAATCTTGGAGGGCTGGTCCTGGTTCTGTTTCACTAGACTAAAGGGCAACCATTAGGGTCCCCCCCCCCCCCGTCCTTGCCTGGCTTGTGTTAGGAGCCACTACTGACCCTCTAATGGATGGCCCTAACCTGCACAGGGCACAGGGATGGCTTGTCAGGGGACTTCCTCCTCAGTGGGCATGCCGGAGTGACCATGAGTCAGGGGTCATACCCACCTCTCCACCCCACCTTCCTCTCCCCACTGGAAGGCCCTTCTTTGCCTGGGGCAGGCCCCAGACCCCAGTTCTCCGGGATCCTTCTGCCCCAGGGTGAGGTCAGCTGAATTACCACCACTGATCATCAGAGGGCGCCAGGCCGGAGGCTCCTGTGGAGGGCACCAGTCAGGAGATCGCTCAGGCAGGTCCTTATCCCAGGGAGCCAACCCCAGGCATCTTCAAGAGGAAAGAAGCCAGGACTGGACCCCAGGCCTCCACACACATACACATACTGGGCTGATGGGATCTTCCAGTTCTGTTTATCAGGTTTTCTGCCATTCACTCCTATTATGCGTTAAATCCACCTTGTGCCTCTTTTTGCAAAAATTAAAATGAAATCCCTCACAGAAAGTCCAATGTCAACCTACGAAGACGAACAGAAACTCTGTTCTGTACCTAGAGCCAGGTTGGGAGTCATGCAAGAGACAAGAGTTGCACCCCACCCCTGGGATAAGAATGTAAGCTGGGTGTGAAGCCCAGGGAAAGGGGAATCTTGTTGGCCAGGAGTGAGAGGCTGCCGGTAAGAGGAAGCCACTAAACTTTGCTGCAAGAGTTAGAGACTGACTCTGGACCCCTTCTGCTCGGACTCAAACTCTACTTTTCAGCGGTGTGGCCCTGAGCAAGTCACTACCCTCTCTGTGCCTTAATTTCTCCTTGCATCAAATGAGGGTAATTGGAGAGCTTCTCAGAGGGACTCAGCAGGACATCACAGGGAAGTGCTGAGACTGGATGTCCACATGTAAGAAATCTTAGTTCTCATCATTACACCTGGGTTGGGCCTTAATGAAAGGGAACTGGAATCTGCTAAGCCAGAGGAAGGAAACACAGTGGGCTGAATATCTCTGAGCAAAAGGACAAGGGTGTTCAAGTTGGAGATGGGGGCAGGGTTTCAGAATGCTGGGCTCTCTCAGGCAGCAGGGCAAGAGGAGGCAGGAGGGGCTGCCCGGTGCACCCCGCCCCTCACCCCCAGCACTTCCGTATAGGCTGCTTGCTCTTCCCTTTCCTTCTTCTTATTCCTTCTTTTTCTTTTTCTTCTCTTGTTTTTGTTTTTTTTTTTTTTAAGATTTTATTTATTTGACAGAGTGAAACACAGCCAGAGAGGGAACACAAGCAGGGGGAGTGAGAGAGGGAGAAGCAGGCTTCCCTCCGAGCAGGAAGCCCGAAGTCTGATGTGGGGCTCGATCCTGGGTCTCCGGGATCATGACCTGAGCCGAAGGCAGCCGCTCAACCAACTGAGCCACCCAGGCGCCCCTCTTGTGTTTTTTTTTTTTTTTTAAAGAAAACTCATCTTGCTATAGTATGCAGCAGCCAGTAAAAACACGTTAATCTTTAACGTGTTAGCAAAACAGCCTCCAATTTGAATATTGGCTCTTCCTCCCATCTGTGGCAGTTTGCACAGATTTTTGGAGTGGCAGAATGCCTCATCTCTGTGCCAGCCAGGCTGCAGGCTCCCTCCACTGTGACAGAGCCTCTCCCTGGAAGGTGTGGACCCTCTCCCAGACCCCCCCAGCCCCATCCATGGCCTCTGCCGAGCCTAGAATCTGGCAGATGGCCCAGCTCTGCACAAGGGGGCCCCAGAGTTGTGGAGTTTGCAGACTGGTGAAGCTACTCCCCCAGACCCACTGGACAACTCATGATTTTACCAAGGAAATTGGAGAGAGGAAAAATAAACAAATAAACTCAAAAGCTATCATCCCAAACCTTCCTCTTCAATTCACCTAAGAAAGGAAATTTTGATGTGAGGAAGGGAAAAAGGATAGAATTTAAGAAAAAATTTCTTTCAACTGAGTAAATCCAGCTTCATGAAGACCACCTCCCCCATAGTGTTCTTATTTTTCGACTTTGGAGTTTAAAATCACCCTGGAGACTCTGGTGACTCCGCAGGGGCACAGGGGCGTTGGTGAGCTCAGCACCGCAGGGCGGCCCAGCTGTGACCCCCAGACCTGAGTCCCCACGGACTCGCCTGCCTCCCGCCCGCTGCCCCCTCAACACAACCACAGCCGGAAACTCGGTCCTCGGGAACCATATGCGGCTCCAGAGTTTGTCAAGTGGCAAAGAATGAAGGCAGGAATAAATAGCAATATTTTATAAGTCTTAAAATGCTATTTTAACACAAATACCAGAGCAACTATAGCATAAATCAACAGAGACACCCAAAAGTATGTTTGTACAAGAAATGTAATAAGCTGGTATGAAAAACAGTGTCGACTGGTGCAGATGGCAGAAAAAGCCAATATTCAAATGTATGCTGTTTTACTAACACATTAAAGATCAACATTTTGCTACCTGCTGCTCATGATAGCAGGATTAAAAAAAAAACACACACACAACACACACATATACTCACGCGTGATATTCAAACCCAGAGAATGAGAGAGTCTTAAAGAAATTGTCAAGCACTTTCTATCCTTCATCTGGCGGTTTTAAAGCTTCCACGGTTCAGAGCAAAAATTTACATCTGAAAATACAGCTTTTCCCCTATGTGCCTGATGTTTGTGAAAATTAGCCAAGGAGGATGAGGACATGTCGGGGGGCCCTTCGAAGTCTCCTGGATTAAACAGGAACAGCGGAACAGAACTGCCCCATCTGCAGCCTGATGGCTGGCTCCTTCTCTTATGCACAGCACAGGGGTGGTGTTCTAGAGCCTTCTTGACATGGTAGCCCTGGGTGCCCCCAAGAGCCCTATACGTAAGCAGGCTGGGGAGCATTAGCTCCACACTGCCGATGGGGAAACTGAGGCTCAGACATGGTGAACAGATGGTCAAGGCTCAAAATGCCATAGGGAAGTGGGTCAGGGTTTCAGATGGAGCCCATAATCCCGTAAGGAAGTTCCAAGGAACTCTCAATGGCCTTGTGGTGTTCGCTCCTAAACCCATCAGCTTAGGAATCCGGTTCCTGAGCTCAAATTCCAACTCCACCCAACCTGACTTTGGACAGGTGACCTCACCTCTAAGCAGTCGCGGCTTACTCTGAGGTGAGAACAAGACCCTTCCCACGGGGGTGGCCGAAGTCCAAGTGGGATGTGGAGAAAATACTCAGCAGGGCCTGGCGAGGGCTGAGCCCGACCAGAGGGAGTGAGCAGGAAGGGCCATGCAGTGCTTAATCTAGAACAAGACAGTGGAAACACAGCTGGTCAATGAGCGTTTATTTGGGGTTTTAAAAAGTTCTGAGGCCCTGTATAAAAGCCAGATATTTCACTCAAAGATACAGAATGCTTCTTAATGATCACATTCAGAAACTCTGGTAACAAGCAGCCAAAACTTCCAGGAAGTGACTGCTCCTTCAGAAGGTGGATCGGACAGGGGCCACGGCCCAGCTTCCCTGGGAGATGCTGATCCAGAAGAGAAGGCAGGCTTGAGGGCAAGGACTGGTCCTGGGGCTTCCATGTGTGCTGGGTCCCATTCCGCTCTGCTCCGGGATCACAGCAGGGTCTGGTGAGCAACATCGTGGGGTAAATTGTGGGTCCCCAGGAAGACAGGCCACGTGCGTGCAACCTGGCTTGTTAAAGGGGTCTTGGAGATGTGTTAAGGCTCAATCAGTGAGGAGCACTGCTTCCAGGAAGGCGTGGAGACAGGCAAGGAAACACAAACGAGACCAGAGACTGGAGCTAAGTGGCCACGAGCTGAGAGCCACCAGGAGCCGGACAAGGCAAGGAAGGAGCACAGGCACGCTGACGCCTTGCTTTTGGACCTTCAGCCTCCAGAACTGAGGGAGGACACATCTAGTGTTTTAAGCCCCCTAGGTTTCCATACTTTGTTGGGACAGCCTCAGAAAACTCAACTGGGCATGGCGGGCAGCTCAGACACTCAGGGGCCAGTGGTCCTAACACTTGCTCCCCGCCCCCCACCCCAGTACTATGAGTGCCTGATCCCCTTGGCACAGACTTTTCAGGGGCTCCCGAGGCCAGGTCCCTGGGACCCGGGCTCTGGCTGCCAGTGTTCCCTAAGCTCTGCCCTGCTCATCTGATCCAGTCCCCTTCCCCCACCAGGCCTTGCTCTTGGATTCACCAGGAGCAAGCTCGGGGCCCTCTGCTCCCTCTGCCTGGACACTCTCTCCTCCCCACCCCGCCTCCTCCAGGCAGCAGACCCTGAGCTTGAGTCTTGCCTCTATGCCCACCCCACTGTGGGCAAGAGCTGTTTCTGCTTTCCAGAGAACCTTCCAGAGAGCCTGACACACATGAGGAACACACAGACAAATTAATACTCAAATACCAATGAATGGAACAAGAGGACACCATGTTTTACCCATAGAATTGACAAAAATGTGAAAGTTTGATAATATCACGTGTTGGAAAGGGTGGTGGGGAAGTACGCTCACCTGTCAAGGGGGGAGTATAAACTGATGCACTTTGCAATGTATTTAAGCATGTTTTTTTTTTTTAAACATGCTCTATAATACAGTAGTTCCATTCTTCATATCTACCCTGGAGAAATCTTAGAGAATAAAGAATGATAATACACACTGTAATGTCAATGTAGTGTCAATAAAGAACAACAATGTATTCTCATTTTTATTTATTTTTGTTTTTTAACAAAACCATCCCACAAAGTAATATTACCAATCATCTGGGCAGTGGCTCTGTGATACTATGATTTATAGTAAGAAATATATATTGGGTCTCTGCCCCAGTTTTTGATAGAGAGCTTCTAGAACCCTTGGCATTTCCAAGTGCTAAGAGCTCTGAAGGTGTCTTTTGTTCTGTTAGGGAGGTGGCCTTGGGAAAGCCCTTAGCTCGCCTGAGGATGGGAGCTAGTTGCCAGGGGGAGCCAACCTTATGATGTGGGGTTGCAACTTTCAGCCCCTTCTCCCCTGGCCTCCAGGGCAAGAAGAGGGCTAGAGGTTGAGCCAATCACAATGGCCAGTATTTAATCTATCATAACTATGTAATGAAGCCCCTATAGAAACCCAAAGACCCGGGTTAGGAAAGCTTCCGGGTTGGTGGACAAGTGGAGATCTGGGAGGCATGGCAGACTGGGAGAAAACGAGGGACCTCTGCTCCTGAGTTATATCCTTTTGTAATAAACCAGTGATCTAGTAAGTTAAAGTGCAGGAGACAACCAACTTGGGACTGGTATCTGAAATAGAAGGGGTAGGGCCGGCTTGGTGGGCCTGAGCTCTTGACCTGCGGCATCTGACGGTGGTCTCCCGGTAGATAGTGTCAGAATTGGATTGAATGGCAGGGCCCCCAGCTGGTGTGGGATCACTGAGTGTTGCTGTAGGACACGCCCCCACACGCACCTGGGGAATTGAATACGGAACTGGATAGGTTCACACAGGAAGTGATATTGCCCCCGACCACCACCACTGGACATGAAGCAGTGTCTGGGATATTTTGGTCAAATCTCAGGATGGTCCCCATAACCCAAATCCAGCCCCAAATGTCAGTAGTGCCAAGGTTGAAAATACTGCTCTAAAAGAGGAAAGTAACCGGAAACACACAGGTTAAAGTGCTAAGACATGTAGCCTCTGGGGAGTTTGGGTGCTGGTCAAAAATAACTTTAATCTCATGGGTAATGTCTTCCCTTTATTTCCTAGAATACATTTGTACACTGTTGCAGAAATGAAAGGACAGGAACAGAAGGAAGGAAGGAGGGTCAGAGTGGACCACAGTGGATCTGGGCCTGGGCTGCCCCTCCATGTCTCCAGGGCAGCAGAGGGATGGGAGGGGCAGGCAGAGTGCTCACTGGCTCACAGATGTCCCCACACTCCAGTCCAAAGGACCTTGGCTTGGGGCAGGCTGGAAGCCCCCAGGCCCTCCTTCCCTGCAGTGACACCTCCAGGAATGCTGTGATGGCCACACCAACAACATAATTGGGTTTAAATTCCCCATAATGAATGTGACTTTTAGCAACTTTGCTAAGTATTTTTAAAACAGCCTCTTTCTCCAAAGCAATCCTACCAGCAATCTTGTTACACCTTCCACACCAACTTCCCGTCAGCTCATTGAAGCTACAAAGTGCCCCCATCCTCATGGGCATCTGCAGAATTCCCTTGACAACTGGTGGGGAAGGAGTGACATTTGTGGTGTCTTTTGAACATTCCACATAGACACGGCTTTCTCCTCTCACCTGGAAGGTCCAAGACCTGGGCTGGGGATAGCCCACGATGTTTTATTATTGTTTAAGCACTTGCTTGAGACTTGAATCTGGTCTCCTCTCAGGACAAATGAAAACACTGCAGGAAGCCCACCCTCCCTTTGACCCCATGTACCCCCTCATCTTTTCACTTGTAACCCAGTTTGAGGGGTCACCACTGGATTTGTATCCTAATGTGTTTACATAGGTAGATACAGATGACAGAGGTAACAGAAGGTAGATAGAAGGATGCTAGATGGAGAGAGAAAGAGATTGATATGTCTGGGGCTTTTCCTTCTATCACTAGCATCACACCCTTCCTCAACCTGCCTTTCCCCCCTACAGGCCCTGGAAGTCTTCCCGTGGCTGCTGCGTGCCGTCAGTCTGTTGTCCTGAGTCAGGCCAGAGAGTAAGTCGGGACTGAAACCAGCCTTGCTTTCTGGCCAGATGTGGCTCTGTCAGCCTAGAGCAGGGGCACCTCTTTATAATTCGCCTGCTCAGCAGAGGCTCCTTTCTGGGACCCGCACAGCTACCACAGGGCCGCCTGGCATGTGGGGGCCGCCCCGCACGTGGGGGCTGGCTAGCACCCACCAACAAGCAGGGGCTCCCACTTTGAATAAAAATTTATTTTTATAAATAACAATTTAGGGTGTTTCTAATGGTTTGTCAAAAGGGATTCCACCATAAGCAAACTTGTTCTCGCCTCCTTGGACACACGTGCCTCTAGCTACATGCTCCTTGAACTTGCCAGAGCATTCACAGTGTGATCTCTTTTGTGCATCCCCTACCTATGAGGAAGGCAGCCTGGGGACTGTAACTCATGGACAATGAAGGAAGAGCTTGAGCCCAGAGGAGCAGAGATGTTTCTGATGTTGCTTGGTGAGGGAGGAGTAGCACTGGTGAGGGAGGAGTACCCTGGTGAGGGAGGAGTAGCACTGGTGAAGGAGGAGTAGCACTGGTGAGGGAGGAGTAGCCTGGTGAGGGAGGAGTAGCACTGGACCAAGTCCCAGTCATCGAATTCGGGCTGCTTCCTCAGATCTAGGAAAGCAGCCAGGGTCAGAGCACTCCTTCTGAGCAACAGCACCTACTTGTCCAGCACAGGCCCAAGCCTGGGACCCGTGCACATGGCTGCCATGCTACTATCTCAACTTAGCTGACCGTCCTTCTTCCCCGGAAAAACCCCCTCCAACTCTCCTTCTCCTCTCCATCTCCTTCCATCTCTTCGTCATCCCTATCTCTGCATTCATCTATCCATCCATCCATCCATCCATCCATCTATCCATCCATCCATCCATCTATCCATCCATCCATCCACTACACATAATTTATGGAAAACATAATTACTGAGTATGTACAATGTTGAAGACACTATTCTAGGGACTGGGGAAGGAACAGTGAACAAATAGTCTAATATCTCTTAATTCAACAATCTGGTATTCCTGGGGCAGGAAGGTCACAATAAGCAATATACATGTGCAGAGCAGTAGGTCCTGTGCAGATAACACAAGTGACACAACAGATGGGGACAGAGGGGGATCAGGGAAGTGCGTTCTGGGGAGTGATGCCTCCTGCATGTGAAGAAGGGACCAGTCATGTGACATTCTGGAGGAAGGGCATCCCAGGCAGCAAGTTCAAGGTCTGGGGCTGGGAGGCACTCAGTGTAAGCTGGTCAAAGGCTAAAATCTCTACAGCTAAGCTGTGGTGAGGGAGAGCACAGAGTGGTCAGCAGGTTGGCAGACCCCAGGTCTGTCGTGCTCAGCAGCGGCCACACCTGGACCAGCACTGGGATGGTGATGACACCCAGCCTTTCCTCTAAGGGCCCTCCTGGGTACAGGAGGGAAGCTCCTGAGGGTGAGGCAGGGGTCTCAGTCTCTTACTCTCCGTGCTCCCCATAAATCCTTTCTGTTTTCCACCACGAAACCCCCCAGAATTGGCAGGCCTGGGGCTGAATTCTTCCCCCAGGGCTCAAACCCAGCCAAGGCTAAATCTGATCCGTACCCGCTTGTTGCTTTTAAAACAGGGTTTTGGAAGACTTTGAAATAGTTGCCAGTGATTAAAAATTGGGAAAAATGACATTGAAAATGGAAGATCCCCTGCTTCTCTGGGGAAATAAAAAGATCTGCCCTGCAGGCAGGGCCCCTGCTGAAATCCACATGACAGCCGTGACATCTGGGGGGTATCCTCTGAGGTTGGCAATTGCCCCACTGCTGCTGTTCCCACACCCGCTCATTCCTTAGCCCCAGGCCCCAGACACAGGTGGCGGAGGGGGATGTTCTCAAGCCTGGAGAACTTGGGGGGAGTGGAGGGCTCAGATTCTGGAGCCATGGGCTTCTCCTCAGCACCTGTTAGGACCTCATGAAGGAGAGGGTACAGCTGGGCCTTGGCCTGGCGGCTCTGAGCCCCAAAAGGCCCCATGCCTGGGGGGGAGTAGTGGAGACTCCCAAGGCCAGCAGGAGGCATCTTGATGTAACCAGAGCAATCCTAAGCCTGGAGGGTGCCCCCAAATGTTCATATAAAGACCCTGAGCACTTTGTGTGATATAGAGGATGGGGAACCCCAAAAGGAAGAAAATTTCTCACAGGCAGGTAAGGTGAGCACCCAGAGTCACATGACACAAAAACTTAAATTTACACAAAATAAAGCAGTGCATATCCCAGCTGGGACAGAAGGGTGGTGTGTGGTGGGGGACAATCATAGGCCTGATATCGGCCTTCCAGCCTCCAGAACTACGAGGACATGAATGTCTGTTGCTTAAGCCACTCACTCTGTGTGCGGTAGCCTGTGGCCCGAGGTGATGCAGTGACCATGTGTACACACACCAAGCCCCAACAACAACCCCCTTACACACACACGCACACGGAGACCCCAACTCCCATTGGCCCTTCCACGCATACACACGCACGTGTACACTCTCTCCCCTTACACACACCCATGCTTCCTCTCCATTCTAACTGGACACTGGGATCAGGCCTGCCTCAGACCATCTCTTGATTCTTACTCCTGGTTGGATCAATGAACTCATCATCACATTATTGGTGCCTGTCTTCACTTGTCCAACAGGAACCTAAGGTCCCTTCAGGGAAGCAGCCACGATTCACAATCCCGGAGTGTTGGGAATACAAGAGCACATGTCTCCCCGAAGGAGAGGCTCTGGGCACCCATGGCTGCTGTGTTAATCCAACTCTAGGGGATCTGGATTGTGTGACCATTTTCAAAAACCAACTGACCAACCAGTGATCTAAGTGATAGCTTACTGAGCATATATGGAACTTTTTAAATGCTTCCTTGATAATGTCAGCAGCAGCTCCAGGAGCCTGTAGATCCTTGGGATCATGAGGCCGTTTGCTGGAGCGTAGACACTCAGAAGTGCTGGGTAATAGGGAGTTCTGCTTACGGGCCTGTCAGATGAGCTCCTCTCCCAGTGTTTTATGCAACCAAATTAAACTAGGTATTAGGCAGAGGAAATGCAAATATGACACATTCTAGAGTCAAACATCCACACCCTCTTTTTTCCTGTAGCTGGGAAGTTAAAGTGTCAAAGTCATCAAAACTTGCGTTGACATGTTTGATGTTCTCCAAATAGCCCTTCGGGGTCAGGCTGGGCACTTCCTCAGAGCAGTCACACTGAAGAGGCCAGGTCCCACACAGGTTGGCCACCCCATTCTCTCTAGATGACA
>PITA01024737.1:0-25713 GCA_004023965.1 Spilogale gracilis | reverse complement strand
GGTTTGGTGCAATTGCAAACGGACTCAACTCCCTAATTTATCTTTCTTCTGTCTCATTCTTTGTGTATAGAGATGCAACTGATTCTGTGCACTGATTTTATATCCTGCCACTTTGCTGAATTCCTGTATGAGTTCTAGCAATTTTGGGATGGAGTCTTTTGGGTTTTCCACAGAGAGTATCCTATCACTTGCAAAGAGTGAGACTTTGACTTCTTCTTTGCCGATTTGGATGCGTTCTATTTCTTTTTGTGGTCTGGCTGCTGAGGCTAGGGCTTCCAGTACTGTGTTGAACAACAGTGGTGGGAGTGGACATCCCTGCCGTGTTCCTGACCTTAGGGGAACAGCTCTCAGTCTTTCCCCACTGAGAATGATATTCACGGTGGGCTTTTCATACATGGCTTTTATGATGTTGAGGTATGTTCCCTCTATCCCTACACTCTGAAGACTTTAATCAAGGAAGGGTGCTGTACTTTGTCAAATGCTTTTTCTGCATCTGTGGAGGGATCGTATGGTTCTTGTCCTTCCTTTTATTACTGTAGTGTGTCAGTCACATTGATTTGCAGAGGTTGAACCACCCTGGCAGCCCAGGAATAAATCCCACCTGGTCGTGGTGAATAATCCTTTTAATAGACTGTTGGATCCTACTGGCTAGTATCTTGGTGAGCATTTTGGCATCCATGTTCATCAGGGATATTGGGCTGTAGTTCTCCTTTTTGGTAGGGTCTTTGTCTGGTTTGGGGATCAAGGAAGAGTTTGGAAGTTTTCTGGAACTTCCATTTCTGTTTTTTTGAAACAGCTTCAGAAGAATAGGTATTAATTCTTTTTTAAATATTTGGGAGAATTCCCCTGGGAAGTCATCCAGCCCTGGGCTCTTGTTTGTTGGGAGATTTTTGATCACTGCTTCAATCACCTTGCTGGTTATGGGTCTGTTCAGGTTTTCTGTGTCTTCCTGGTTTAGTTTTGGTAGTTTATAGGTCTCTAGGAATGCATCCTCTTCTTCCGAATTGCCTCATTGGTTGGCAGATAGTTGCTCATATATAGTGTTCTTATAACTGTATTTCTTTGGTGTTGGTGTCAGTCTCTCCTCTTTCAGTCATGATTTTTTTTATTTGGGTCCTTTCCTTTTCTTTTTGTTAAGTCTGGCCAGGGGTTTACTGATCTTACTATTCTTTTAAAGAACCAGCTCCTAGTTTTGTTGATCTGTGCTACCGTTCCATTGGTTTCTAGTTCATTGATTTCTGCTCTGATCTTTATTGATTCGCTTCTCCTGCTGGGTTTAGGCTTTATTTACTCTTCTTTCTCCAGCTCCTTTAGGTGTGAGATTACGTTGTATATTTGAGACCTTTTCTTGTTTCTTGAGAAAGGCTTGTATTGCTGAATCCTTTCCTCTTAGGACCCCCTTTGCTATATCCCAAAGATTTTGAATGGTTGTGTTTTCATTTTCGTTTGTTTCCGTGAATTTTTAAAATTCTTCTTTACTTTCCTGGTTGACCCATTCATTCTTTTTAGTAGGATGCTCTTTAGCCTCCATGTATTTGAGTTCTTTCCAACTTTCGTCTTGTGACTGTGTTCCAGTTTCAAAGCATTATGGTCCGAATATATGCAGGGAATGATCCTAGTCTTCTGGTACTGCCTGAGACCTGATTTGAGACCCAGTATGTGCTGTACTCCAAAGAATGTTCTGTATGCACTGGAGAAGAATGTGTATTCTGTTGCTTTAGGATGGAATGCCTGAATATGTCGGTGAAGTCCGTCTGGTCCAGTGTGTCATTCAGAGCCCTTGCTTCCTTGTTGATCTTCTGCTTAGATGATCTCTGTCGATGGCAGTGCCTGGGGCGTGAAGTCTCCTACTATTATTGTATTATTATCAATGTGTTTCATTGATTTAGTTATTAATTGGCTTATATATTTGGCTGCTGCCATATTAGGGGCATAAATATTTACAACTGTTAGATGTTCTTGTTGGATAGACCCTTTAATTATGATATAGTATCCTTCCACATGCTCTGTTATAGTCTGGTTTAAAATCTAATTTGTCTGATACAAGAACTGCTACCCCAGCTTTTTTTGAAATCCGTTTGCATGATAAGTGGTTTCCTACCCCCTCACTTTCAATCTGGAAGTGTCTTTGGTTCTAAAATGAGTCTCTTTCAGATAGTGTATTAATGGGTGTTGCTTTTTTATCCAATGTGATACTCTCTGTTTTGGGGTACATTTAGCTCATTTACATTGAGAGTAACTATTGAAAGATAGGAATTGAGGACCATTGTTATTACCTGTGAAGTCAGTTTCTGTATATATTGTCTCTATTCCTTTCTGGCCCATGTTACTTGAGGGCTCTTTCTTCACTCAGTGGATCCTTTTTAATATTCCAGGGCTGATTTAGTGATCACAAATTCTTTTAGTCTGTTTGTCCTGGAAGTGTTTTTATCTCTCCTTCTATTCTGAATGACAGCCTTGCTGGATATAAAGTATTTTGGTCTGTGTATTTTTCTCAGCATCCTTAATATATCTATCATGCCTGTCCTTTCTAGCCTGCAAGGTCTCTGTGGATATGCCTCCTGTCAGTCTAAGGTATATGGATTCTTGTACCGAGCTGTTTTCAGGAATTTTTCCTTGTCTCTGCGATTAGTAGGTTTCATTAACATATGTCAAGGTGTTGACCTATTTTTACTGACTTTGAGGGGTGTTCTCTGTGTCTTGGACTTGAGTACCTGTTCCTTTCCCAGATTAGGGATGTTCTCTGCTATAATTTGCTCCAGTATACCTTCTGTCCTTCTCCCTTTCTTCTCCTGGGATCCCAGTTCTAATATTGTTTTGGCTTATGGTATCACTTTTCTCTCGAATTCTCCTCTTGATATCCTGTTGTTATTTATCTCTCTTTATTCAGCTTCTTTATTCTCCATCATTTTGTCTTTTATAGCATTAATTCTCTCTTCTGCCTCATCTACCCTACAGTTAGAGCCTCCATTCTTTTTTTTTTTTTTTTTAAGATTTTATTTATTTATTTGACAGTGAAATACAGCCAGAGAGGGAACACAAGCAGGGGTAGTGAGAGAGGGAGAAGCAGGCTTCCCGCCGAGCAGGGAACCCGATGTGGGACTCGATCTGGGGTCTCCGGGATCATGACCTGAGCCGAAGGCAGTCGTTTAACCAGCTGAGCCACCCAGGCGCCCCACTCCATTCTTTATTATATATCATTAATAGCCTTTTTTATCTTGACTTGATTAGATTTTAGTTCTTTTATTTCTACAGTATAGGCTTTTCTAGTGCCTTCTATGCTTTTTAGAAGCCCAGCTAGTGCCTTTATAATCGTTATTCTGAACTCTAGTTCCAACCTTTTATTCATGTCCATGCTGATTAGATCGCTGGCCTTCATTACTGCCTCTTGTTCTCTTTTTTGAGGTGAATTTTTTTGTCTTGTCATTCTGTCTGGAAAAGAATAGATGGACAAGAGAACATAATACTAAAATGGCAACAATGACCCCAGAGAAATATACACTAAAAAATCAAAAGAGACATGAAACCAGAAAAATAAAAATAAAACTGAGGAGTGAGAGAATATAGTCACACTGGTGTCCAGAACCTAGCAATACACTGGATCTGTGTGTATTTTGTCTTTTTGTCAGAAAACTAGATCCCCAAATTGTAAAGCAAGAAAAACTCATATACATACAAAAATAAAATTAAATACAAGAAAGGATAGAATATGGATATAAGAATGAAAATTAAAAGACAACAAATTGGTGAAAAAAAGGAATATAAACAGATTGGTGAACAGAACAGAGCAGTATACCATATCCTGAGTGTATCTTGGTCCGTTTGTTAGAAGAAACTTCATCCCAAAATTGTAAAGACAGAACAACTTTTATATATACACAAAAATAAAATACAATGAAAGGATAGAATGTAAGTGTAAACATGAAAATTAAAGATTTTAAAAAAGAATTGATGAGAAATAAATTGGTTGAAAAAAAGAATAGAAAAATTAAAATTGAAAGACTAAAGAATCATGGCAAAAGACCATAAATTCTATATACTGTTTTTCCTTTAGCCGTGGGGTTTTGCATTTCTGTGTGATGGGTAAGCTTGGTCTTGGCTGGATGTTCTTGCTTTTCTTCTGGGAAAGGACCCTCTTGTGCTGATTCTCAAGTGTCTTTGCCCCAGGCAGAACTGCATTGCCCTTGCAGTAGTGGCCTTGCTAAGTAAACTGCTCCAGTTTGCTCTATGTGGTTTTGTTCTCTGAAGGCTTTCTGCTCTACTTTAGAGGATGAGAATGAAAATGGCGGCCTTCCAATCTCTGGACCCAGAGCCAAAGGTCAGGGCCCACTCCTCCATACACCCTCACGGAAGAGCAGTCAGTCACATCTGTCTCCCTGGTCTCCATATGTACTTCCATGCTCACTCAGCTTGGACCGAGCGTTTCTATCTCAGGCATGCAACCCTGATTGGAGTCTGAACCCTGCAGCCTCCTATGGTGCACACTTGTGCTATTCTTATCCCAGGGGAGAAAATGGGGTCAGTTCTGCTTGGTAGGCTCCTGCTTGGAGTGCAGTCGCGGAACCACCAAACTGTTCAGCAGGTTGTGATTTATGGCAACACGATGCGAAGGGCCCTCACTTGGGCTTTCTGATTCCAGCCCACTTCCCCATTCCAAAGCCTGCTACCCCTAGGTACCCCCAGCCTTTCTGTGACCCTGTGGATGCTAAGACCACACTGTCCCACCTAGATTTCTGCCCCTTTTCATCACCTGAGTGTGCCTTTCAGGCAGTGCCGTCCGTTACTGAAGCAGACTTCTAAACTTCCTGGTTTTGTGCACGGCTGCTATATCAGTTTCTGATGTTGGCTTAGGGAGGTTCCCTCCCTGTGTGATTTGTCTCCCATGTATGTAACTTTGAATTCACTTCTCCGTACCTCCTACTTGCAGAAAGTGGTCGCTTTTCTATTTGTAGAGTTGCACCTATTCTTTCCTTAGATTTTTGGTTGAGTTCACAGGTATTCAGAATGATTTGATAGCTACTAGTTGAATTCCTGGAACCAGACAAAACTATGGTCTCCTATTAGTCTGCTGTCTTGGACTATCTCCACCAATATTCTCTTAGATTCACATTCTTGAATTTTATGTAGATTAAGTTGCCTTAAACATTTATCCATACCTATTGAATCTATTGACTGCAAAAATTTGGCATATTTAATGAATACTTGTTTAACCTAATATAAAACATTTATATTGAGTGTTTTAACTGTCCTTCCTTACTGCCAGTAATATATTTATGGTGATGATGATGACGGTGGTTGTGGTGACAGAGATTTTGGGATGGGGGAGGAAGAAAGAATTAACACTATTGAAGGAAAACCAGAAATACTTGCCCTAATCATGAAATGTTTAATAGGATTAAACTTGGTAGAATGAATTTGGGGTGGCACACCATTCTTCCAGCTCTGAGAATTTACTGTTTTTCTCATCACAGGAATCAGTGAATGAAAATAATTGACTGATTTCAGTCCATATGTACACAAGGCAAATGGGTGCACCAAGTTTCTTTGTAAGATGCTCTTACGTGGTTGGAAAGTCTACACTGGGAAAGAGATAGTTGAAACAAGACTAGAAAATTATGAAAACGTTCTCTTTACTTTCCCTTTTTTAGTCTTCTGGAAATCAGGCACAGAAATTTAGGTCTTGAGGAGGAAAATGATATGGGAGTGGAAAACTTCAGAGTTGGAATAATCATAGACAATTATGTTTTAAAGCTGTTTTTTACATTTTCCATCAACAATCTATTTTCTAAAATACTTATTTTCTAGAAAAATAACTTAGAGATTATTAAACATTTTTGATCATTTTTGTCAAAATGACTCCCATTTTTTAAAGTACTGTTCTTCAAACTGCAGATTGCAGTCTTTTGGTAGATTTTAAAATCAATAAAGTGGGTAATTAACACACTTTTTTAAAAAGGGGGTTTATTGGGGCATCTGGGTGGCTCAGTTGGTTGAGCAACTGCTTTCGGCTCTGGTCATGATCCAGGAAACTCGGGATTGAGCCCCACATCGGGCTTCCTGCTCGGCGGGAAGCCTGCTTCTCCTTCTTTCAGTCCCTCTGTTTGTGTTCCCTCTCTAGCTGTGTTTCTCTCTGTCAAATAAATAAATAAAATCTTTAAAAAAAAAGATAAAAAGAGGTTTTATGTTTTTTAAATAAATGATTTATTTTGGCATCATTTTAGATTAAAGAAAAGTTGTAAACATGGTACAGAGTTTCCATATGACCCTCACTCAGTTTTCCTATTTGTTAACATCTTGTGTGACTAGAGTATGACTGTCACTAAAAAGCTGGTATTGGAACATTACTATTAAGTCCCAGACTTTTGGATTTATCTAGTTTTTCCATTAATGTTCGCTCTTAGCTCCAGAATCTAATCAATATAGGTACCATACTGCAGTTAGTTATCACGTTTCCCAGTCTCTCCTGGTCTGGGACAGTTTCTTAGTCTTTCCTTGTTTTCATTACTGTGGCAATCTAGAGGGGGTATTGGCCAGGTAGACTCCTATAGAATATTCCCCAGTCTGGGTTTGTTTAAAATTTACTCATGATTAGACTGGTCTTCAGGGTTTTTGGGAAGAATAGCACAGGGTAGATGGCCTTCTCATCACATCATATCACGAGGGTATATGGCATCTACATGACATTCCTGGAGATGGGAACCTTCATCATTTGGTTACAGTAGAATTTGCCAGGTTTCTCTGTTGAAGTATTCTTAGGACACAAATCAGTAACTTTGGTATACTCACAAGAATGGGTCGGAGGTAGGATTAAGCTCTATCTCCTATAGACATGGTGAGTTATCTATATATATTATTTAAAGTTCTTTTTGTAAGAAAGGTTTGTTCCTTCTTGGGGAACTTGGGTGGATGAGTTGGTTGAGCATCAGACTCGATTGTGGCTTGGGTCATGGTCTTAGGGTCATGTAATCGAGCCCCATGTTGGGCTCTGAGATCAGTGGGAAGTCTGCTTCTCTCTCTTTCTCCTTCTGCCCTTCCCCATCCCTGCTCATTCCCTCACTCTCTTTCTCTCTCTCTCTCACTCTCTCACTTTCTCACTCTGTCTCTGTCTCTAAAATAAATCTTAAAAAAAAAAAAAAGTCCCTTCTCTTCCCTTTACTTATTCAGTCGTTTATATCACTTTTGCTTTGTGTATATTTCTTTTGTACTTTGGGGTATAATCCATTCTCCATTCTTTTTGAGCACTTCCTTACTTTTTGCTATTTTAAGAGACACTCTAGGATCCTCTTGTATTTCCTCTACCAGGCCTGAAATTAGCCATTTCTCCAGGAAGCCATGGTTCCTCTTGGAGAATCATATTTAGAAACCAAACTCTGGATGCTGGATGTAGTTGCTGGGTGTCTTTGCTTCTGGACCGTGTTAGTGGACAGAGCTAGATAATGTAATGTATGTATGTGTACTAAGTCATAAACATATGTGTCATTGTTCCTGGTCTATCATTTTGCATGTTTATTAAATTTATACTGATGTTTAAGCCTCTAATCCAGTATCTGATAGGATTTTAATGTAGCAGCTTAACCTCCAAGCTTGTTCTGGCTGAGTAACCATAATGAGAAAATACCAAGAATACAGAATGGCTAGATAATGAAATGTTAACCCAAGGTGGTAATTTTCAATGAATAATTCCATTTTATTTATCAACTACTTCTGTGTAATTGAGAGGTCAGTATAGTTTTTTAATTTACTACCTTGTTTGTGATGTTATGAATGTCTTAACTGTTGCAGCTTTGCATATTCAAACATGCATGTTTAATTCAATATAGCGGGTTATTGACATTTATTTTCTTTGTTTCATTCATAAATTGAAACTGTACTCTTTTGGCAAACCAACATAAGAGAAACCAGGCAGCTTTTCAGTGTTCTCATTTGCAAGTGATAACAGTAATTTCTACCCCATGAGATTTTAAGAATAAATACATGTACGTATTTGAAAGTACCTTGTAAATTCTACATGCTAACTTAAGTTAGAGAATATTTGTTAGATTGCCATCATTTAGCAAGAATGGGTTAAGTACATTTACTTTGGTATAATTTTCAATATGTATTATAATCAGAGACTCTCAGAGTTGATTCTTTATTCCAGTTTTATAAATTGTTTCACAAAAAGAATCTCTTATTCATTAATCTCACTTATTGAGCTCTTACTTTGCGTTAGGCACAAAATAAGCTCACATCCAAAGAAGATCTAATAATGTAATTCCTAACTTAGCAGCCTATTTAACTTTTAGCCTAATGGAAACTAGGCAGGAGTCCAGTTTAATGGCCTCCTAGAAGCATTTTTAGTATTTGTTTGCATTGTAATGAATCTGCGTTGCATTTCCTGTCACCCTAGGTGGTTCACTATTTAGAGGTCTCTTTCAGCTTGGCAAGGTGCTTTTGTGGCCCATGTGACTCCTTATCCTCCCTGCTTCTCCCCAAAGGAGAGCAGTGGTATTGCCTTTCAGGATCCAAGCTGTTCCTATCTAGGTGCTTAGAGGAGGATTTAGTGAACAAAGAAATGAAGGCAGGAGTTGGGCCAAGTCTCTGACAACTACAGCTTAAAGCCTCATTTTCAGAAATAGAGGGGGCCTATCTAGTACTGCAGGAAGCACAGACAGGTCTTTCTTGTCAGGGCTAGAGACACTGTCCCCCGTCTTTTTCCTTTTCTTGGTCACTCTCCCAGAGCCCTAGCAGGAAACTCACTAAGCCCCCTGCCTATTATGTAAACTTCCTAGGCACCACAGGAATAGAGTATTAAGTGAATAATTAGACATTGAATTCCCTGAAAGCCTGTTGTAAAATTAGTGTTGGAGACTGTGGATAGTACCCATTATATTGGGTGGTGTATTAATACCATATTTCTCTGTATAATTTTTATTTTAGGATGAGGGAAAGATAACATTTACTGATTACGTATCATGTAAAGTACCATGCTGGGTAGTTTACAGTGTATGACTTCACTTAAGTAGAAGGAACAGACATCATCTGCATCTTACAGATGATGAAATCAACGTCAAACTGCCATTAAATGGCAGAGCTGGTCTTTGACTCTTGGTTTTGCTGACCTCAAAGACTATGATCTTTCTAGTCTGTGAACATTGTAAGGTAAAGCTAACTCATTTTACTCTTCTAATAAGGTCCTTTGCATCAGAATATTTTGAAAGATTACACTGACCTTTACTATATTTTTTAACACAGGAGATTGAAATAACAGATATTAAAGTTTTATATTATGTTTAAGATGCCAAATTTCTTGTACAGGGAGTTAAATGTGAACTCCGATTCTCTTCCCATTATAAACCCATTTACCAAAATTTGTCATCTATCTCTAGGAGAAGAGAAAGGAATCCCATGGATATATTTGACATGGCTAGGCATCGGCTACAAGCTCCTGTCAGAAGACAGTCACCGAAGGGCTTAGATGTTACTACTTTTCAGAATATTCATGACTTCAGTGAGCTGAAAGACAGAGGTAAGTAGAATGCTGCTCTTTTAGATACAGCCTGTGTTCTACTCATATTCAAGTATTTATTTGTATCCTTTTTCTAAAGTAAAGTTTCATTTAGCATACCTGTTCTAAATAATGATGAATAAAAATTCTATATACTTTAGTTCTTCACTTTACCAGTCTGATAGACGAAGCTTTAGTTTGTCTCTTTTCTTTTGGAGAGAATACAGCTGTTAAAGCCTCTCCTGAGTGGATTAGATCAGGTAGACTAATGAGAAGAGTGGCACTTGTCATTAATGGAAGGGGCACAGGGCAAGCTGAGCTTAGGAAAGAGACTGAGGAGGAACAGCCAGCGTGGAGAATATGGTATCCTGAAAGCTGAGGGAAGAGAATGTGTCAAAGAAAAAGGATCATGTAAGAGGAATAGTGCAATGTCATTTGGATCAGCGGTCACTGGTGTTAGATCTTTTTCAGTGGAATTAGGGCAGCAGAAGCCAATTAACATTTGAATGAGGACTGACTGGGAGGTGGTGTGTTGGAGGCTGGAAGTATAAGACAACCCCTGCAGGAGGCTAGGCTTGGCTGGGAAGGGGAGGAACTTAGGGTCCAGATTTGGGGGAACTTGTTAGGATGCTAAGGTGGAGGGCTATGACAGGGTAAGGAGGGCTGTATAGGGTGCAGGAGAGAGAAAGAGTGGGGAGAGCAGGGTCCCTGAGTAACTCAGGCAGGAGCCAATAGAGGATATTTGAAGGAAGAGAGTTGAGAAGATTTGATGTAGTGCTTAGGAGGAGGAGAGAAAGCTTAGCAGAGAAATAGGATTACCAGGAAACACAGGGGCCTGGGAGACTGAAAATGTATAGAGGAACCAAAATGTCTGTTACATGTGATTTTCCTTTTGGGCTATTTAATAAAGCAGGTGTTAAAGTCAAAGAGGCAGATTGTTAGTTATGTGGTCATACCAGATGAACCAGAACTGAACTTTTCTTCTTTTTACATCTAAAGTATTATCTATTACAGAAACTTTTGAAAACACAGATAGCTAGAGGGTAAAATCATCTTACTCAAACCACCTACATATAAACATTCATATTTCTGTTCGTCTTACTGAGACAATTTAAAACAAAAAAAGTAAAACCAAACAAAAACAAGATATAACTGTTACTTAATTTTCTCTTTTGTTTTTCATTTAGAATGTCATCAGTTACATTTACTATTGTTTTTTAATGCCATCATTTATTGATAATTTACTGTGTGCTAGGCGTTGTATTAAGCCAGTGAGTCTCAGAGTTTGGTCAGGCGACCTCTGCAGTCAGAACTGTTTTCATTATAAACTAAGACATTATTTGTCTTTTTCATGTTTATTCTCACATGTGATTTTATAATTGTGATAATTTCTGATCCTAAAGCTTTTTACATATTTAGAATCATTTCCTTAAATTATATTTCAGTAATATAATTAGTAGATCAAAGGGAATAATAGTTTCAGGTCTTTTTAGATGTATGAACTACATTTTTGTTCTCAAGATTTAGAAGTTAAGTTTTAACATTTCACTCTGATCACTTCATATTCTTGAACTTGTGGCATAGATGAAATCTTAGATTGTCATTTCCTCCACTAATGACATCTCTCTTACAGTTCTAGCCAGTCTGCATTTATCTTGTGTTTTGCATGATATTTACAAGGGTGAAAATATTTATTGGTCAATAATGTTATGTTTTCATTTTTTCAGTATATTCTAGGGACTGGCTGTGATTACAGTGTCTATTGGCTCCCTAACTTGTAGCCGTGTGACTGAGTGCTTGGCTATACCTGAACATAGTTGCCCAGCTGTGTGCTCTAGGGGGGACTCGCGGGGGAGTGGGGAGCTACGGATGGAGAATGCATAATAAGCTACTGCTTGTTCTGGGCTGGGGTGTTGGAGGTTTCTTTTAATGCTCATAAGTTTGTAGAAGGGCATTTACTTAAAGCATACTAATTTTGGGGGCACCTGGGTGGCTCAGTCGTTAAGCAACTGCCTTCGGCTCAGGTCATGATTCCAGAGTCCTGGGATTGGCCTGCATCTGGCTCTCTGCTCAACGGGAAGTGCTCGCTCTCTCTCTCTCTCTCTCTCTCTCTCTCCCTCTCTCCCTCCCCCTCCTTCCCTCCCCCCCCCACTTGTGTTCCCTCTCTAGCTGTGTTTTTCTCTGTCAAATAAATAAATAAAATCTAAAAAAAAGGAAAGAAGGTGCCTGGGTGGCTCAGTGGGTTAAGCCTCTGCATTCGGCTCAGGTCATGATCTGAGGGTCCTGGGACTCTCTGCTCAGCAGGGAGCCTGCTTCCTCCTCTCTCTCTGCTTTGCCTCTCTGCCTACTTGTGCTCTCTCTCTGTCAAATAAATAAATAAATAATCTTAAAAAAAAGAATACTAATTTCGTATTCTTGAGTTTTGTAATGATTTTAATATATTTTGACTTTGGTGATATTTTATTATTGTTCCTTGATTTTGAAATGAGATTATTCATATGTTACTTACACTGAAGTCTTATACAATCTTCTTTGGAAACAAGATGAACTTAGCTATATTTTTTGTACTAGATTCAGAAACACGAGTTGATCTGAAGTGTGTGTACCCAGATCCTCCAAGAGATCACTACACCTTAGAGATTCAGCAGCAAGCCCTGCTAAGAGAGCAGCAGAAGAAACTGAATAGAATGAAAATGCAGGAAGGTGTTGAAGGTAAGAAATAATCATTCCTATCGCTGATAGTCGCAGTGGGTTGTTTTTGTTGTTGGCCTTTTTTCTCTCTGGTATTGATTTCAGTCCCAGGCAGCTTCCCACCACTGGTAGCCCTGTGTGTTCACATGGCCCTTTTGGCAGATAGTCCCAGAAAAGGACAGGTCCCCGAGAGGGCTCTGATGAGGGGGGCTGAGGCACGTTATGCATGAAGGGATCCAGAGAGGATTGAGTACCTCGGCTAGGCCGCGTGATATCTGTAGCAGGAAGTAGGAACCAAGGAAGGAGTGTTGGGTGAACACTGCAGTGCCTCGTGGGGCATTTCTTTGCCGTGTGTGTCTGACATGTTTTGGTAGGGCATAAAATCTGTTCAGCAAGACTGGGCTGTGAATTTGTGTTTGTATAATCAACCAGTCAGCAGATACTTCACAAGTGCCTGTGTTGAGCACAAGTACTGACCCATATCCGGGAGATGTGGCAGTGAATGAAATATGCTACTGCTGTCACAGAACTTATAGGAGGAGTTAGATGCTAAATAAGCATAATCTGCTGAGTGCTGCAAAGGAGAAATCTAGGGGATGGCGGAGCACCTGATGGCAGAGTGGGGGTAGCTGCCTCAAGAGCAGAGCATCTGTGGGCCCCCTTGGCCCAGTGGCCTGCAGGACCCTGAGCTTTGCCAGCCTGCAGGCCATTGAGGGTGGCCATTGGAAAATAAGTCCTAAAAACACAACAATCCAATAATAAGAATGAGAAGACATTCTCATTCTCAGGCCTCAGGGTCCGAGGAACCTTTTTTGACCATGAGACATGATCACAGGAGTAAGTTGTGCACCATTTTGGGCCCAGGTCAGGACTTTGGGTAAAGATTTATACAGAGAAAGTCTTTCTTCCATCTTGTACAGAACTTTTCACTATGATCCTCTAGATCACCCTCTGACAGCAGAGTAACCCAAATTCTATGATAAATAGTAGGCATGTCATCAGAGAAGAGAAGCTAGTACATTCTTCAACCTTTACAAACATTTTGGTGGAATTTTTCCTTAGGAGACCCCACTGATGATCTGATCTGGTGTGGTCTTGGCATATTAGTCTGATTAACCCAAAAGTGGTCCCCAGGTGGATGGATGCAGATGCATTTTGGCACTGAGGGTATCCATCTTCCACAGCAGCCAGCAGCCACTGGCCAACTTCCAGTAAACACTATGAGGACTGAGTTCATAAGAATATGGTTTAACTACAAAACGATCACAAACATGGTATAAAATATTCTAGGAAAGAATACAGGCTATCATTCATGAGTAATCTATTTTTACTAGGCAGTCTCTAAAGGACAAGATGCACTATTGAGAGGAACACATAGGAACACTGGTTAAGTCAGAGGGGCCTTTGGGATACCTGCTCCAGAATCTCTGTGGAACCATGTGAGGGCCCGTGTTTAACTCCACTCAGCAACATTCTACCTGGATTGTGGAACTATGAGTGAGACTGGTGAAGAATCCTGCGTTATTTTCTTTTTCTGCAGACATCAGTTTTAAGCTCACAATGATTTTTACTTTTTCTGTTCAACTGGAATGGATGCTGAGTTAGTTATATTTATTAACAAAAAGTGTTATCTTAAGATTCTAAAATGTGATAGTTGAAAAAGAATTTATAATAGAGAGCTAGTCACAAAAGGTATGCTAAAAGTTTTTATTTTTAAATGTTTTTTTCTGCATTAACTACAGTTGACTTGGATGCCATCCCAAGTGCTAAAGTACAGGACCGCAGAATGGTAAGAAGCCAGTTACGATTTTTCAAGCTAGTTTTTAGGGGATAAAAAATTTTCAGGAATATGGTAAGTGAGTAATCCAGTTTTGAATATTAAGAAAGAATTTAAGTCTTGCCTCACACACGTAGTAGGTATTTGGAGATATATTAGTAGAATATGTAGAGAGAAAGTATATTGTTATATGAAGTATATTATGGTTATAAGACTTCAGACTAGGCTGTTCAGGTTGGTCTGTTTTTAGCTGTGTGATTTCAGGCAATGTATTTAGTCTTTCTGTGCCTTAGCTTCCTTATCTGTAGAAAGGGATAATATAACTTACCTCTGAAGGTGGCTATAAGAATTATTATTTGCAAGGCACTTAGGGATATACCTAACATGTAATCTCTGTATAAATACTTATTGAATAAAAAATAGCATAGGTTGTTGCGGGGATTAAGTGAGGTAATATACTAGCACAGGGCCTGGTCCATGAGTGCTCTGTGTTTGCTTTCAACATCAGCAGCAGTGGAATTTTTTAATACAAGTTTATAATACAAATAGTGGTGAGGCCTGTTAAGAAAGTAAGTAAGGTAAGGATGTCACCTGAGGAGGTGACATCTGTGCAAAGACTGAATAAAGGGAAGGCATGAGCCACTTTCATGCAACAGATATGTACTGAATACTTACTGTGGACCAGGTACAGGCCTAGGTGCTGGGGGTATTGGAGTGGGCAAAAGGGACAAAAATCTCTCACCTCTGAGGGCTTATTTTCTGGTAAAAAGGGAGAGACAATAAACAAACAAATAAAACATATAGTATGTTAAATTGTGGTGCTCCGGAGAAAATGATAGCCTGGAAAAGAGGGTACTGGGTGTCCTGGGGTGACAGGGTTTACAACGTGAAATAGATTGGGCATGGAAGCCTCACCAAGTAGGTAACATTGAAGTAAGGGGATCAAGGAGGTGGCCTTGTGGATTATCAGGGGACACATCTAGAGGAAGAAGCTTGTAGGCAGCAGCTCTGGGCAGGAGTAGGCTTGGTGCACACAGGGAGAAGTGAGCAGACTGGGGAGTCTGGAGAGCCATGAGCAGGGGGATGGGAACAGATGGAGTAGAGAGGTGACGGACTGGACCGTGGAGCCTCTGAGCCCATCAGAGGGTTTTGCCTTTTACACCGTGAGTGTGTTGAGAAACTTCTAAAGTTTTGGAGCAGAGTAGTGACACGGCTAGTGCTATTATCACGTTAAGACATAAGGTGATGTAGCCCCAGGTGGGAACAGAGAAGTGGTTGGAAGTGGCTGGATTTATTTTGAAAGGAGACTTGATAGTATTTTGACATATTGGCTATGGGGTATGAGGACTCAAAGGTGCACTTCAAGGGTTTTGGTTGGGAGTTACTGTTTATAGCGGCGGTGAAGCAGGAGAAACACATTTGAGGGTGGGGAAGATGAGAACTTAGTTTTAAACATGGTAAGTTTTGAGATGCCTGTTAGATAAGCAGTTGGAACTGGCAAGTAGCAGACAGATAAGAGTTCAGGGAGAAAGACTGAGGTTGGAAAGAAATTTAATTTTCATACACACAAGTGATAGTAACAGTATTATCACATTTTCAGATTATAAAGGTAAGGTTCAGCGTTTCAGTAGCCCAGGGTTACCAGTTGGTAGCTGTTTGTGCTCCATTTGAGGTGATACTGATGTTGCTAATAGCTACCAGTTCCAGAGTGACCGCTCTGTCTGTGCCAGGTACTTGGTGTTTATTTCTCTCAAATACACAACAAGGTCTGCGTTCTGTATGTGACGCAAGAGGAAACTGCAGGCCTGTGATCACGCAGTCGGTAAGCTGCAAAGCCCAGGCTTGAAACCCAGCTAGTCTTGAGAGCTCCTCCTTGTCCCCATGCCATCCCTATTCCTGAAATCTCTGCAGATTCGTGGGTTTCTCTGTATGTGGCAGCCACATTTCTCAGTGAAAAGATCCTGAAATTTGATAGCTGGGATTTTGGTTAAAACCCCAGTGTAGTAACACCATATTTTGCTGAGTAGAAACTCAGTAGAAAAGCTTATCATGGCTGTTACCAAGAACCTAATAAATTTTGGGCTCTTCATCTCCCAGAAACTGGATTGTGTAGCAAATACCAATGAAAGTGGGGCAGGTTGTCATGGAGAAGATAGAGCTGACTTGGACTTGGATTACTTTCAGTTACTTGAAGGACTGTGATGAGGAAGAGAGGTTGGGTGGTATGCAGTGCTAGGAACACCTGGTTCAGACCCTTCGGTAAATATTAGATGCTGTTCATCCTAAAAAGCAAAAGTGGCATCAGTAGGTGTTAAGTTAAAAAGGAAAGTTAAATGCAATTATATGGAAGAATTCAGTGAAAGAGAAGAACTTCCTGATAATGCTGTGTATTAGTGGAGTGTATTTAGAAATTATTGGATAGGTCTTTTTTTTTTTTTCTTTCTTTTTAAAGATTTTATTTATTTGATAGAGAGAAACACAGCCAGAGAGGGACACAAGCAGTAGGAGTGAGAGAGGGAGAAGCAGGCTTCCTGCTGAGCAGGGAGCCCAATGTGGGGCTCAATCCTGGGTCTTCAGGATCATGACCTGAGCTGAAGGCAGTTGCTCAACCAACTGAGCCACCCGGCGCCCCTGGATAGGTCTTCAGTGGAGTGTTCTAGTACATCCTTGTCATCTGTTGGGGAAGTGGTGGGGGTGACTTTATGCTCCTTCCAAAGTATAAGGTGATGTTAATTCTCTGTGTAAATCTATTAACCTCTATTTGAGAGCTCATTATAAGCACAATCCTAGTGTGATTTTATTCCTCTACTCTTATGTTCCTTCTGTATCTGTGCTATACCTTTGTGACAACTGCTGTCACCTAGGGCTGTCACTGTCTGAGGACATAGCCCTCTCTCTCTCCCATGAGATCAGCTCCACAACAGGAACTCTTACTCATCTTTGTTCCTGGCACCGAGGAAATAACAGGAAATACACTGTACAAATGTATTGAAGGAATGAATGAATCTTGGCAGTGGTTTAAAGACTTTTAGTTTTTATTTATGTATTTTTTAAAGATATTTATTTGTCAGATTGAGAGAGAGAGAATAGTGGTGGAGGGCAGCATGCAGAGAGAGAGGCAGACTCCCTGCTGAGCAAGGAGCCCCATGTGAGACAGTCCCAGTACCCTGGGATCATGACCTGAGCTGAAGGCAGATGCTTAACTGAGGCATCCCGGTTTAAAGACTTTTAATGTTTAATTGGGTTCATTGCTTCATGCTTTGTTTTCATCAGCAGTATTGGGACCCTTTATAAAACTTTCCTATATTTTTTGGACACTGGAATGTGGTATAGGAGGCAAGCAGCCAGTCCTACCTCTCCTATCCATTTTGCTAATTTTGGGGATAGTGTGGAGACTTATGGCTCTTGGTACAAATTTGTTTTTCCAGGAAGAATAAAAATCATTAATATATGATGTTTCTTTTAGCCCAGAGAGGACTCTGATGATTTCTTGAAAACTTCATTATTGGAATCTGATAGTGCTTTTATTGGTGAGTATATTTATTCTACCAATCTCATTATTTAAATACTAAGCATTACTTATTATTTATATTTAAGTATTTTTCTCCATACTTAACAAAATTAGTACTTCACTGTTTTGCAAAGTGGTAAAAAGGGAATATTCTATTTTACTAACTGAATTATCATCAAATATGACTTACTCTCATTCTGAAAACTATAACTAAAATGAATGTCAGTAGTTGTAGGAATGGTTCACAAAAAAACCTATATATGAATTTTCATAACAGCTTTACTCTAATATCCACAAACTGGAATCAGCCCAGATATCCTTCAGTAGGTGAACAGTTAACCTGTGGTCCATCCATACCGTGGAATACTACTGAAAGATTAGAGGATCAGGATCAAGGTTATTTATCAATGTCAGCATCCTGGGCGTGAGACTATTGCTCCTTTTCTGCAAAACATTACGGGACCTGGCCAAGGTGTGCAGAGGACCTCTATGATTTTTTTTTTTAAGATTTTATTTATTTATTTGACAGAAACACAGGTAGAGAGGGAACACAAGCAGAGGGAGTGAGAGAGGGAGAAACAGGTCTCCAGTGGAGCAGGGAGCCCGATGTGGGGCTCAATCCAGGGACTCCAGGGTCATGACCTGAGCCTAAGGCAGTCGCCTAACCAACTGAGCCATCCAGGCGCCCCACTCTGTAATTTCTTAAAACTTCATGTGAATTTTTCCACTTTAAAAGGTCGTAAGAATGTTCTTAGTCTTTTTTTTTTTTTTTAGATTTTATTCATTTATTTGACAGAGAGATCACAAGTAGGCAGAGAGGCAGGCAGAGAGAGAGGAAGAAGCAGGCCCCCCTGCTGAGCAGGGAGCCCAATGAGGACCTTGATCCCAGGACCCTAAGATTATGCATGATCTGAGCCAAAGGCATAGGCTTAACCCACTGAGCCACCCAGGTGCCCAGAATATTCTTAATCTTAAGAAAAAATATATCTCATGATACCTTTACGTATCTTCTTAAGTACTGTAATATACACATAATTATGTACTCTGATCATAAGCATTTCTGCTGTCTTAGGGCCATCAGGGAATTATATATCCTGTATGTATTTCGTGAGATGAAAATTCCAAAGTAACCTGTATTTATTTTTTAATGAGTTTTTCTTTCCCAGGATGTCATATTGTGGAGAGTGAGTAAAGATATAGAAACCAGTAGGAAGGAAGTAGGGATAGGGAGGTAGTCTATAGAGACATCAGTACAATATGAGGTGTTCTGTTAACAATTAAGACAATTTGGGGGCACTCAAGATGGTGTCTTGGACTATTTCAGTATACTAGACCAAAGATATAACAATCTGTCTTTTTGATATCCCACAAATATCCCACACCCACATCCACATTACCCACTGTGGTAAGGCTTTTGTGTGTGTGATGACCTAGATGAGAAAGTTGTGAGGATCTAAATACATCACTATAGTACTGTTAGCTGTGTTGACTACAGCTAACAGTACTATACTGTATACATGAAAGTTGCTGTGAGAGTGGAGTTTTTAATGTCCTCACCATAACAAGAACAACAAAATGGCAATTCTGTGAAGGAGGCGAAGGATGTGTTAACTAGCCTTACTGTCACAAACATTTTGCAATATGTAATTGACCCTTAAACAACATGGGTTTGAACTATGCAGATCCATTTACGTGTGGATTTTTTTTTTCTAATAAACAGTACAGTAAATGTATTTTCTCAGTAACATTTTTTCTTGCTTCCTTTATTGTATTTACATATATATATTATATATGTAACATAAAGTATGTGTTAATTGACTGTGTTACCAGTAAGGCTTCCAGAGGAGTCCAAAAGTATATGTGGATTTTTGAACATGCAGGGGCCCTGCACTTTTCAAGGGTCAGCTGCATATGTAATACCAGATCATCACATTGTACACCTTAAACTTACACAGTGTTCTATGTCTGTAATAAATTAAGCTGGAAAAAAACAAATTGACTATAAATAATAAATTCAATCAATAATAATTTTCTAAAACAGAAAGCACCAGATCCAGATAGCTTCATTGGTCGATTCTCCCAAACATAGGGAAGAATTCTGTCAATTCTCTGCAACCTCTTCCAGAAAACAGAAGCAGAGGGACACATTCTGAGTGTCCAGCATTACCGTAATGCCAAAATCAGACAAAGAAGAGCACAAGAAAACTATATACTAATACCTCTCATGAACATAGGTGCAAAAATTCTCAGCAAAATATTAGTAAATTGAATTCAACAATGTGTGAAAAGAAACACCACAACCAAGTGGAATTTATATCAGGCAGCAAAGCTTGTTTACATTCAGTTAATTAATCAAAATGTAATCATATCAACAGGCAAAAGAAAAATCACGTGATCAGTATCAGTTGCAGAAAGGCACTGAACAAAATCCAATAGCCATTCATGATAACTCTCAGCAAACTAGGGTTATAAGGGAGCACCCTCAACTTGATAGAGAACATCTACAGAAACCCTACAGCCAACATCATATTTAGTGATGAGATAGAAACTTTCCTACAAAGACCAGTTACAAGTCAAAGATGTTTTTTCTCACCACTCCTTAACATCATTATGGAAGTCCTAGCTGATGTGCTAAGTCAAGAAAAGGAGGTATACAGATTGGGAAAGAAGAAATAAGACTGTCTTTATGCACAGATGATACAGTTGTAGGAAACTGATCGATAAAAGAAAGCCTGGTACTAATAATAATATAGCATGGTCGCAGGATACCAGGTTAAAACACAGAAGTCAATTGCTTTCCTATATGTACCAGCAATGAGCAAGTGGACTTAGAAATTTAAAACCCAGTATCACTTACATTAGCACCCCCCCCAAAACAGAAATGCATTGATATAGATCTTGAACTGATCTGTGTGTGAAATGAAACAGGTATGAAATAAAACAGGTATTTCATGTTCATGGATTGGAAAATGCAATATGGTTTACGATACCAGTTCTATAAATTCAATGCAATCCCAGTCAAACTGATTCTAAAATTTAAATGGAGAGACAAAAGATCCAAAATAAGACAGCACAGTATGTAAGGAGGACAAAGATGAAGATTGAGACTACCTCACTTACTATAAAGTTAACAGTAATCAAATGGTGTGGTATTGGCAAAAGAATATACAAATAGATCAATTGAAAAGAATAGAGTCTAGAAGTAGAGCCAGACAAGTACATTCCATTGATTTGTGACAAAATAGCAAAGGCACTGTAATGGACAAAAGGTAGTTTTTTCCTACAAAATGATGTCAGAAAAACTGGACATCTAGAAGCAAAAAATGGAATCTAGACACAAACCTTATACCCTTCACCAAAATCAACTCAAAGTGGACCACAGACCCTAATGTAAAATGCAAAATTTTACGACTCCTAGAAGATAATAGAGGAGAAAACCTAGAAGAACTTGGGGATGGTGATGACACTTTAAATACAATCCCAGAGGTATAATCCATGAGAGAGAGCTTGGATAAACTAGACTTCTTTTAAAACTAATGCTTTGTGAAAGACAGTGGCAAGAGAATGAGAAGACAAGCCAGAGACTAGGAGAAAATACTTGACTAAAGACCTGTCTGATAAAGGACTGTTAGCCAAAATATACAAAGAACTTTTAAAACTCAAAATTCAAAGATGGGCAAAAGATCCAAATATATTTCATTAAAGACCTAAAGATGGCAAGTAAGCATATGAAAATATGTCTTTAGGGAAATGTAAATTTACAATGAGATACCACTATTAGAATGGCTGAAATCCATAGGAACTCTCAGTACTGATGGGAATGTAAAATGGTACAGCCACTTTGGGAAACAGTTTGGGTGTTTCTTAAGAAACCAGACTTAATCTTACAGTCCTGCAGTCACACTACTTGATATGTATTTATGTCCCTACAAAAATCCACACACAGATATTTATAGCAGTTTTATCAGTGATTTCCAAGGCCTGAAAGCAACCAAGATGTCTTTCAGAAGGTGAATGGGTAAATATACTGTGATATGACTGGACAAGTGTAATATTATTCCATGCTGAAAAGAAATGAGCTATGGTGCCTGGGTGGCTCAGTTGTTAATCGTCTGCCTTCAGCTCAGGTCATGGTCCTGGAGTCCCAGGATTGACCCCTGCATCAGGCTCCCTGTTCGGCGGGAAGCCTGCTTCTCCCCCTGCTTATGTTCCCTCTCTAGCTGTCAAATAAAGAAAATCTTTAAAAAGAAAAGAAAAGAGCTATGAAACCATTGAATGATACAGAGAATCCTTGAATGCATGTGTGTGAAGGCTATGTATTGGAGGATTCTAACTATATGACCATCAGGAAAAGACAAAACTGTGGAGGCAGCAAAGAGATCAGCAGTTGCAGAGGGAGGAATGGATAGGTGGTACACAGAAGAGCACACAGAGCAGTGAAGCTATTCTGTGGATATTGTCATACTGGATACATGTCCAAACCCATGGAATGTGCACCAGTAAGAGTGAAACCTAATGTAAACTATGGACGTTGGGTGATAATGTGTCAGTGTGGATTCATCAATTTTAACAACCATACCTGGTTGTTGATAGTGAGGTACGCTATGAGTGTGTGGATGGGGGTGGGGGGCGATATGGGAATTCCCTATTTTCTACTCTGTTTTAAAAACTCTTGTGAACAGTCTTGTTTGTTTTGTTTTGTTTTAAAGCAAGTGCATTAGTGGTAGGGTATATACAGAAGTCAGAAAACTTTATTTTTGGAGTTTTAGAAAACCACATCTCTTTCGGTAAAATGTAGTTATTGCTGCCTTAAAAAAAAGCTGTGCATTTTAAATATTAGAAATTTGAATACCACTTATAGGGTAAATGATAGTATTGTATCACTGTTAAATTTCCTGAATGTGATAATGAAATTGTAGTTATAATGTGGGAGATAGGCCTTGTTCTTAGAGAGTACATACTTAAGTATGTCGAGATGAAGTATCAACTTACTGGTTTGGCAAAAACAAGCACCACCACCCCAACCCCCATACAGAAATAAAGTAAATGTGGTAAAATAAGAAATGGTGATTTTAGGTATTTATTATATTATAATTATAACTTTAGGTTTTAATTTTTTTAAATAGTTGGAAAAATTCTAAATGTTAAAAACTGTGTACCTCCATGACCATTAGACAGGTTTGATCAAAAAGACAGTACTAATTGTTGGTAAGAATATGGGTTAACTAGAACCATATTATAATGTAAAATAATAGAACCACTTCTGAAAATGGGTTGCCAGTTACTCAAAATGCTAAGCATAGAGTCACACAGAATATCTAGTAATTTCACTCCTAGGAATATACTCCAAAGAAATAAAAACGTATGGCCACAGAGACATGTACACAAGTGTTCATAGCAGAATTTGTAACGCCCAACTAGAAATAGTTCACATGTCCACACCTGGTGAATACACAGATAAAACGGGATATGATGGAGCACTATACAGTAGTCAGAATGAATTGATACATGGTACAACATAGAAGAACCTCAAAAATATTATGCTAAGTATAAGACACGAAATATTACATTGTATATTCCATTTATATGGAATCTCAGGAAAGGTAAATCTCTTGAGCTTGAAAGCCTATCACTGTTTACCTGGCGCTGCGCAGGTGGGAGTTGTGATTGCCTGGAGGCACAAGGTAACTTTTTGAGGTGATAGACATGTTCTAAAACTAGATTGTAGTGATGACAGCACAATTCTACAAAAGTTAGTGAACTGCATATGTGCATTTGTAGTAGCTGAGTTTTATTACATGTAAACATCTTAAAGCTATTAAAAAAGTCTTGGTTTAGCTCGGAGTAAAAAGATTTGAAATGGTGGGTATTTAAGACTTCTCCTTTGTGTGGTCTTCCTAGGTGCTTATGGCGAGACATATCCTGCCATTGAAGATGACATCCTCCCTACACAGCCCCAGCTGCCCTCTGCAAGGGAGCGCAGGAGGAACAAACAGAAAGGACTAGACTTTGTATGTATGAAATATCTTTTTCTTTTTTCCATTTTGAGTTTAGGAGAGGTCTGAGTTCTGACCCATGCTAAATTAGTATGGTGCATAAGAGACTCATTTTAGAACCAAAGACACTTCCAGATTGAAAGTGAGGGGGTAGGAAACCACTTATCATGCGAACGGATTTCAAAAAAAGCTGGGGTAGCAGTTCTTGTATCAGACAAATTAGATTTTAAACCAGACTATAACAGAGCATGTGGAAGGATACTATATCATAATTAAAGGGTCTATCCAACAAGAACATCTAACAGTTGTAAATATTTATGCCCCTAATATGGCAGCAGCCAAATATATAAGCCAATTAATAACTAAATCAATGAAACACATTGATAATAATACAATAATAGTAGGAGACTTCACGCCCCAGGCACTGCCATCGACAGAGATCATCTAAGCAGAAGATCAACAAGGAAGCAAGGGCTCTGAATGACACACTGGACCAGACGGACTTCACCGACATATTCAGGCATTCCATCCTAAAGCAACAGAATACACATTCTTCTCCAGTGCATACAGAACATTCTTTGGAGTACAGCACATACTGGGTCTCAAATCAGGTCTCAGGCAGTACCAGAAGACTAGGATCATTCCCTGCATATATTCGGACCATAATGCTTTGAAACTGGAACACAGTCACAAGACGAAAGTTGGAAAGAACTCAAATACATGGAGGCTAAAGAGCATCCTACTAAAAAGAATGAATGGGTCAACCAGGAAAGTAAAGAAGAATTTTAAAAATTCACGGAAACAAACGAAAATGAAAACACAACCATTCAAAATCTTTGGGATATAGCAAAGGGGGTCCTAAGAGGAAAGGATTCAGCAATACAAGCCTTTCTCAAGAAACAAGAAAAGGTCTCAAATATACAACGTAATCTCACACCTAAAGGAGCTGGAGAAAGAAGAGTAAATAAAGCCTAAACCCAGCAGGAGAAGCGAATCAATAAAGATCAGAGCAGAAATCAATGAACTAGAAACCAATGGAACGGTAGCACAGATCAACAAAACTAGGAGCTGGTTCTTTAAAAGAATAGTAAGATCAGTAAACCCCTGGCCAGACTTAACAAAAAGAAAAGGAAAGGACCCAAATAAAAAAAATCATGACTGAAAGAGGAGAGACTGACACCAACACCAAAGAAATACAGTTATAAGAACACTATATATGAGCAACTATCTGCCAACCAATGAGGCAATTCGGAAGAAGAGGATGCATTCCTAGAGACCTATAAACTACCAAAACTAAACCAGGAAGACACAGAAAACCTGAACAGACCCATAACCAGCAAGGTGATTGAAGCAGTAATCAAAAATCTCCCAACAAACAAGAGCCCAGGGCTGGATGACTTCCCAGGGGAATTCTCCCAAATATTTAAAAAAGAATTAATACCTATTCTTCTGAAGCTGTTTCAAAAAAACAGAAATGGAAGTTCCAGAAAACTTCCAAACTCTTCCTTGATCCCCAAACCAGACAAAGACCCTACCAAAAAGGAGAACTACAGCCCAATATCCCTGATGAACATGGATGCCAAAATGCTCACCAAGATACTAGCCAGTAGGATCCAACAGTCTATTAAAAGGATTATTCACCACGACCAGGTGGGATTTATTCCTGGGCTGCCAGGGTGGTTCAACCTCTGCAAATCAATGTGACTGACACACTACAGTAATAAAAGGAAGGACAAGAACCATACGATCCCTCCACAGATGCAGAAAAAGCATTTGACAAAGTACAGCACCCTTCCTTGATTAAAGTCTTCAGAGTGTAGGGATAGAGGGAACATACCTCAACATCATAAAAGCCATGTATGAAAAGCCCACCGTGAATATCATTCTCAGTGGGGAAAGACTGAGAGCTGTTCCCCTAAGGTCAGGAACACGGCAGGGATGTCCACTCCCACCACTGTTGTTCAACACAGTACTGGAAGCCCTAGCCTCAGCAGCCAGACCACAAAAAGAAATAGAACGCATCCAAATCGGCAAAGAAGAAGTCAAAGTCTCACTCTTTGCAAGTGATAGGATACTCTCTGTGGAAAACCCAAAAGACTCCATCCCAAAATTGCTAGAACTCATACAGGAATTCAGCAAAGTGGCAGGATATAAAATCAGTGCACAGAATCAGTTGCATCTCTATACACAAAGAATGAGACAGAAGAAAGATAAATTAGGGAGTTGAGTCCGTTTGCAATTGCACCAAACC
>PITA01024736.1:0-25721 GCA_004023965.1 Spilogale gracilis | reverse complement strand
ATTACACTAATGAAGTAAGTCAAAGAAAAATACATATAATTTCACTCATATGTGGAATCTAAAAACAAAATAAACACACACAGAGTGAGCAGATGGTGGTTACAGGAGGGAGTAGAAAGGGGGTAAGATGAGTGAAAGAGGTCACTTGTATGGTGAGAGATGGTTACTAGACTTTCAGTGGTGATTTATAACAGTGATTATAATGTTGTACACCTAAACTAACATAATGTTAAAAGAAAAAAAACTTACATAACATTATGTACCAATTTTGCCCCCACAATGATTTTTTAAAAGAGAAATGTGAAAATAAAACAAAACACAATAAAACCTATCTGCAACATTTCCTTGAGATGTCTATTCAGTGACAGCAAAACAAGAAATTTGCATTAGTTTGTTCTTATTATACCCAGAAAAGCTCCTAAAGATCATCATTCCCTTTTAAATCCATTCATAAACCATTATTAATAAAACCAAGCTACAACTCAGATTACAATTATCATGAAATACAATCATTTCTAGTTACTAGAATCTACCCTTGTTCCTCCTTTGGGTCTGATTCAAGTATCTTCTCTATGTTTTACTACTATTAAAAAAGTATTTACAAATATTCCAAAACAGTCTAACTCAATAACTCATTTAATACTCAAGACCTGAACTTAAAGGGTGTTATTATCCCCTAACCTACCCTGGTTTTTAATTATCTCTCATTTCTACTCTTTTTCTGTTTGAAGATAATTCTGCTTTAACAAACAAACAAAGCCAAAAACCAAAAACCAAAACAAGCAGATGGAAGAAAAAGAGTCTGGGACATATTCTTTTTTCTCTCATGTTTATATTACATGACTTGCTCTGAATAGCAGGCTTATGTGATCATTACAGATTTCTAGGAATCAAACTATGCTTTTTAAGGTGTTTTTCTCATACTCCACACTGTTCACAGATGTTAATTCATTTGCACTTGATTCTTTCTGACACTATTTTTTAAAGTACTTACTACTCTTTTTCATTCAGTATAGTTTACAAGCCTTTTCTTCCATCTTTCATTCAAATCCTTAAACTCAGAGGGTACCTTAAACAGTTTTATGTATATTTTTATTTACTCAGTGTAAATTCCTTTATCATTTCTTTCTTCTTAGAATCAGTAACGACTATAGATTTTTTTCTTTTTTGTTTTTTTTTAATTGGTCAGGTCTCCTTTTAAAGTCTGCAAATGTATGGAAGACCACCTTTACTCTAATATATTTCTGATTCACTTTCCTAAAGATAATCATATATCACTAACTTGGCACAGAATTTCATTCCTTAGCACTTTACAAACTCTCAGAAATTACCAGCACTTGAACCTCACCAAAAAGCATGTTCATATTAACTTGAATGAGCCCTGAAAAGCAGTTCTTTCATTATTCCCACAGCCTCCTAAAATATATACTTATCAGTAAGAGTACAAGATGGATTTATTTATATTTGAATAAGCTCTATTGTCAGGCTTGAAGTTAAAAGAAAATAGTTACAAATGATAACAAGATCTCATAGTTTCAAGGTTTCAAAATAATTCATGGAGAAAAAATCTTTTCAATAAATGATGCTAGAATATCTAGATATCTATATAGGGGAAAAACACAAACTTTGACTCTTACCCCACACAGTACACAAAAATTAACTTAAAATAATTCAGTATTTGTCGGATGAAATGGGGAGACCCTGGGCCCTGTGCCTTGAGTTGGCCCATCCCAAAGGAGTCACGAAAGGTTCCCGGTCTTGTCACAAGAAAGAATTCAAGGACAGACATGCAACACAGTGGACAAGCGACAACCTGGAAAGTTTATGAAAGTGAAAAGTAGTCTCAAGATGTAAGAGTGGGCAAGTTCAAGAGACAGAGCTATACACCCTGGGGGTTTCTTTTACTGACAGTTGTTAACCAGGAAGTAGATTATTCATTACTTGGGACAGGGATTTCTTGGAAGCAGAGTTCTTGCCTTTTCTTCCTTATGTGGTCGAGGGTTTCCTGTCATGTGGCATCCACCATATTGTGTCTGGATCAATCTGGCTTCTTGTGGAATGCTGCCAGGACAGGCCTCTGACTTTCCCTATAGCCGGCCAAGAACTCCTCCATGCTGGCCTCAAGGTATCCTGTTAGAAACTAACACACTACTCTAGCAAGAGTTTTATATGTATGAGTAAAAACTATCACACT
Organism: Spilogale gracilis; assembly: GCA_004023965.1. Taxonomy (NCBI): domain Eukaryota; kingdom Metazoa; phylum Chordata; class Mammalia; order Carnivora; family Mephitidae; genus Spilogale; species Spilogale gracilis. Next base: position 23,527 of record PITA01024736.1, on the reverse strand, counting down.
TCTAGAAGAAAATATAGGAGAAAATCTGTATTAGATTCGGTGCCCAAAATGAAAACACGTTCATAAAGAATTTTATGTGAATGTTGATATAAGCATTATTCATAATAGACAAGAAACCAACCCAAATATCCATAAACTGGCAAACAGATAAATAAATTATAGTTAATCTCTACTTGGAATACCACTCAACAAAACAAAGGAACAAATTTACTAATACATGCAGCAACATAAATAAAACACAAAAGCCTCATAATGCATAATTCCACTTATATCCAAGTCTAGAATATACAAAATTATAGTGACAGAAAACAGATTAGGGGCTAGCGGCTGTCTGGGTGAGGCTAGTGGCAGGGCAAAGAGACATACAAGATCTTTCAGGATTCTTGGTGGAACTTTTCTACACCAAGATGTAGTGGTGATGATACGACTTTATAAAATTACCAAAATTCATCAGGCTCCATGCTTCAAATGGGTAAATTTCACTCTTTGCAAATTATACCTCAATAAATCTTTTTTACAAGACTTTATAATCTCGCATTTTTAAGAATCATTAACTGAAATGTCTTGCTGATTTTGGAGAATCTCTAAATTTATGCCCAATGTGCCATTTCTAAGCTGTTACAAAATCAAATAACCAAATTTATGTGAACAATATGAAAAACAATCAACGGGCTCTGAGTGAGGGGCTAAGGGTCTCCCTACAGAGCTAACACAAGTTTCAGTGCACTGACTCGGCTGCATCTACTTTGGAAGCTATTTGCTTCCTTCAAGTTTTTAAATGACCTCTAAATAAAGTAAGAATTGATTATAATTCTAACAATTACAGCAACTAACATCTATCAGGGACCCTAGCTAGGCACCAAACAGACACAAACAGCTACTTATCCCACTTTGCAAAATGGTGGTTTGCAAACAAACTCCCACCACATAGGCCTTATCTGAGTTCTTAATAGCACGGCATCCCCCTTTTTCATTTTTTCTCAGGGCCATCCCACATTCTTCTATTCCATCTGTCTGGAATTCTCTCCACTCTTCATGGCTCACACCTCCTACTCTCCCCATCTCAGCCTAACAGCTACTCTTCAGGGAGTTCATCCTTCAGTTGTTCTCTTTCATGGTACCTTGATATCTTCTTCACAGCAAATATCACAATCTGTAATGATTTTCTTTGTTTACTTGTTTGTTTTCAGTCTTCTCCACTGAACGCACACATCGGTCCATACCACTTTACTTACCTATCTACATCAGTGCCTAGCACAGTACCTGACACATAACTGAGGTTCGATAAACTTCCTAAATGACTAAATGAATGAACAAGAATTTTCTTTTTTTTTTTTTTTTTTTTTAGGATTTTATTTATTTGATAGAGAGACAGAATGCACAAGTAGGCAGAGCGGCAAGCAGAGGGAGAGAGAGAAAGAAGCAGACTCCCTGCTGAGCAGGGAGCCTGATGTGGCCTGGATCCCAGGAACCTGGGATCATGACCTGAACTGAAGGCAGATGCTTAACGGAGCCACCCAGGCACCCCAAGAATTTTCTAATTTAATTCCAATCACAACTCTATTGACACAGGTACCATTGTAGAGATGAGAAGACTGAGACTTGGAGAGGTTAATACTGGACAGTGATTACATAGTCATTAAGCAGGCACAAATAGGCCTCTATGTCTCAGAATCTTGTGGAAGTAACCAAGCATTAATGTCCATATGCAGTGTAGCAAAACTCGCTGAATTTCTACAGTGGACTGCTTAGGTCTGTTCACCGAATCTTAAGTTATTGGTTGGATCCTACCATAAACTCTAAGAACTATTCAGATTATTTGCCTGGAATTTGCCTGGAATTTTGTTTGATCATTCTTTTCAAACGGGCTCAATTATGAAGCCTGATGGTAGTTCCTGGAATAGGCTTTAATTGGGTACAACTAAATTTATAGTACATTCCTAAACAAAAGATGCACATGTTCACTAACATAAATTATGTAGTCTTTATACATTCATTCTTTTAACAAGTGAATTTGCTGTCTCACTATTCTTACACACTACTAGCTCTCACCATACTATACTTCCTGCCAAGACTGAACAGCAAAATGCCAGCCATCAAAAGTAAAGGCTTTGAATATGCCGAGAGGCGTGGCATATATGCACCAATTAAGAAAAAACAAAGGTTATATTCAGCAATGTGAGACTTACTACAATAATTCTATTCACTGGGGGTAAAAAAGAAAAGCCAGAAAAAGAAAAGCAGAATGAAAGAGCTTTTGAATGACAGTGAACTTAAACAAGTGAGTCAAGATAGTGAGTCATTCTTAAGTATATATCTCAAAAATGTGAACAGATACTACCATAAGTCCCAAGATGCCAATTATAATCTTTGTCAAAATAAGGAAATAATGCTGCTTTATGGTGAATTCCTGTTTTCAGTGGAGTTAAAGTTCTACCGCATACATTTGAATGTAAATGGTTTTAAAACTAGTTCCTAAAATACTGTCTATGGTTAGAAGCAGCTTTTGAATATGTAAAGGAACAGCTCCAACCTGAGGTTAGGTAAAGTCCTGCAATATCCTTTAGGGTGGGGATAAGATAAAGAAAATTCTTTTATGTTGATATAATACAATTCACAATATGCAAAAAACTCATATATACCAAAAGGAAGAATTATTTCTTAAACTAAACATACTCTTAATATTAAGTAGTGAAACATTTATTCCCTTGTAAGGAATCCCTCCCTAATTTGCCTATTTCTGTACCAATAGCATTACTATGCCAGATTTTAAGTTCAAAAGCTTAGCATCATCTTTAACATTTCCTCTTTGATCCCTCTAGATGTAATGTCTCACTAATTTCTGAATATTTTTTTCAATCACCCCTTACTTTTTTCATTTCCCCCACTACCACATTAGTCTACAACCATATTTTATCCATAGAATTGTATTTGTTGAATTGGACGAAAACACCATTTCAAGACAGTGTACTATAATCGCCCTGTATGGTCTACTGGGATAGTGTGGTATGTCATATGTCACTGGCTGGTAACAATAAATAACAGCACTAGAATTTGTCAAGTCTTTCCTTATAGAACATTCCTCTCACTAACTTGAATTCTCATGTTTCCTTCTTTGGGAATTAAAGTGGTAAGATTTAGGCAAGTAGGCCAGATATATTAATCGACCTGTCCACAAGATTATTCACTCAGGTGCATGACACTTGTTATGTATGTCACAACTAAATAAAACATTGACTAGTGACTTTTAGTATGTTATGTGAATATATACTTACACTGATTCTAGGAACCCTCACTTTATTAACTGGTATTAAGTTCATCTGGGTATATCACAAAACTTAAAATTGCAAGGCTAAAACAAGAAAAGATGTTGATTTCTTTCCTGATGTCTAGGAAATTTAGAACTAAGCCATCCAGGACTGATATGAGGAATCTATAGAGTCAACAGGAATTCAGGCTTCTTAATCTTTCTTTCTTCTCCACATCCTCTTTAAAGCTTATAGCCTCGAAGTCACCTCATGGTGCAAAGATGGTTGCCAGATCTCCAGCCATCATATTTATATTACAGATGGTAAGAATGAAGGAAGATGGGTGGCAAGTGGGGGGTAGGGGGACAGTCTGCACCAGAGTAAAGGAGTAAAAATACTGCCTGCCCCAGATAAAAACTGCTAAGAAACAGAAAATCAGCATTTCTCAGTCTCACACTAGAGCTCAGGGTAGCTAGGACAGCCAGGACCTGAGGGCAAGATCCCACAGAGAAAGAAAACAAAGAGAAGTTAACCTAAAATTTCAGCTGCTTAACTCCTGCCCTTTCAATAAGCATCACAGACTGCCAAGCAGATAGTACCAACAGCAGTTAAAAAGCTAAAGAGTTGTTGTCAGTCTCAAAGTTCTAAGAAGACAAAAATTGGAGCTCAGGACCCATGAATGAGGAGGAACCTAGTAGGCACCCCAGACTTTCAGCTCAGGTCCCTGGATGACTATACTCTAGGATTCATGAAGAGCTAGAAATAAACAAGGCCTTATAAATCCTAAAATTCAGACAGCTCAAGTATGATGAAATAAGTTGCTTTGCCTCTTCACTAACTGCTTGCCAAGAGCTAGAAGTTTATCCAAAATCTCTACAAATTTTTCATATATCATAGCTACCATTTAATAAAAACTTAGTAGGCATAGAAAGAAATAATTCCCCCAAAAAAGGCAAGGGGAGACCTACAAGGTAAGACAGATAATGCAGTTTCAGACAGATTTTTTTTTAATTCTGTAATTAATATGTTTAGGAAAAGTGATAACAAGATGGAGATTTTTACCAAAGATATGCAATTTTTTTCTTCTTCTTTTTTTAAAGAATTATATGAAAATTTTAGGACTGAAAGATATAATCACTGAATTAAAAATTCAGCAGATAGGCTTAACAGTCATTTAGACACAACTAAAGAGAGGATTAATAATCTAGAATACAAATCAAAAGAAAATATATACACTGAAACAAGAAGAGAAAAAAGGATGGAAAATACATGAAAGAGCATAGGACACACACACACACACACACACACACACACACAGTAGGTGTGTCTAACACACATGTAATCAGAGTCCCAAAACAGAAGATAGAGAAAACAGGGCAGAAACAGATTTAAATAACTAATATGTAAAAATAGCTATCCAGGGGTGTCTGGGTGCTGGGTGGCTCAGTCGGTTAGGTAGCTGCTTTCAGCTCAGGCCATGATCTCAGGGTCCTGAGACAGAGTCCCACATTGGGCTCTCTGATCAGCAGGAAGCCTGCTTCTCCCTCTCCCTGTGCCTGCCACTCCCCCTTGCTTGTTCTTTCTCTGTCAAATTTCCTTAACACAGGAAAATAAATCTTAAAAAAAAAAAAAAAAAAGGAATGAAAATCCACAGACTCAAAAGGCAACACAAACTGCAAGCAAAATGCAAATAAAGGAAAAAACCTGGACACACCAGAGTAAAACCTGTGAAATCTAAAGACAAAGAAAAAACCTTAAAAGCATCAAGATTAGAGAAACAACAACAGACAACCTTCAAGGGCACAGCAGTAAGACTTACAACAAATTTCTAAACCGAAACCCTGAAAAGTCAGAAGACCCTGAAATAATACCTTTAAAGTCCTGAAAGAAAATAACAAGCAACTTTGAATTTCAAGAAATTTTAAAAACATCCTTCAAAGTTGAATCCAAAAATAAGAAATTTCCAGACAAGCAGCATCTGACATACTTAATGATCAGTATCCATGCACTAAAATAATAAAAAGGAGTTTTTCAGCTGGAAGAGTATGAGCCCTGGTGGAAGAACAGGTATGAAGAAACAAAGAGCAAAAGAAAAGGTAAATAAATGCAGAGATACTAAGAACACGGGGCTTAAAATACAGAGAGAATTAAAGCATACATGAATAATGCCTAAAGGCAGGTGAGACATAAGTGGAACTAAAGTATTTTAAGGTTCCTAGATTTTTCTGTGAAGTGGGGAACAACATTGATTTATTATATATTCTAATAAGTCAGCGATGAATAATGCAATATGGGGTAACACCAAAGAGTAGGAAAAGAATTTATAATTAAACTAACAGGTGTAAAAACGGATAATAAAAATTATTTGAATAATGTAAAAGATGGTGAGGAATGCCAGAAAAAGAATGTAAAATAGGTGGGAAGACAGAAAGTCAGATTTAGACCCAAACCTGACAGTAATATATGTAAACAGACTGAGCCATTCCAATTAAAATAATCAGTTTTTATTTTTTAAAGGTTTTTATTCATTTTTTTGAGAGTAAGAGAGAGAGCATAAGTGGGGAGAGGGGCAGAGGAAAAGGGAGAAGTAGACTCCCTACTGAGCTAGGACCCCCCCCCCATGCGGAGCTTGATTCTGGGACCCCAGGATTATGACCCAAGTCAAAGGCAGATGGCCAACTGCTCAGCCACGCAGGTGCCCCTAAAATAACCAGTTTTTTTTAAAACCATATATACTACTTAGAAGAGACCCATCTTGGGGCACCTGGGCGGCTCAGTCCATTATGCAGCTAGGCTTTAGCTCAGGTCATGATCCTGGGGTCCCAGAATCAAGCCTTGTGTCGGGCTCCCTGCTCAGCAGGGAGTCTGCTTCTACCTCTGCCCCCCAACTCGTGCTCTCTGTCTGTCTTTTTCTCTCTCAAATAAATAATATTTTTAAAAATAAAGGAGAAAAAGAAGGAGGAGAAGAAAAAGAGGAAGAAGAAGAGACCCATCTTAAATATAAGGACAGAAAATTTGTAAGTAACAAGAACGGAGATGCCACGCAAACATGGATTTAAAGTGGTTATCACTGTATGCTTGCTGACAAAGCAGACCGAGGCAAGAATCAGCAACAGAGATAAAAAGGAACATTTCACAGCAACAAAAGAATCAACCCAGAAAGAAGACATAAATATGAACCTAATAACATAAAACAAAAAAACACAGAATTAAAAGGAAAAAATAGACCAATTCAGACAGTGGGAGATTTTAATATACAGACTTTAACATAAAGGCCAGACCTCTCTAGATCTCCCTTTAACAACAAATTAATTAGACTCAATACTTTTGAGTCAATTAATCTTGCTCTCAACTTCAGGGGTACCAACAACTGAGGAATGGGATTTTTTACATTCCTTTTGTGACAGAAAAAAGCCCACTGACTATTTCCTTTGGGATCATAACCAGAGGATTTTAAAATAATTCTAAAACAATTCCATATCCTCAAAAGAAGTTTTAACAGATTACTAAAAGCTAAACCATACAACTCCATATCAATTATAGATATAATTAATTATACATCAAATTAACTTTGCTGAATATTTTGTTTTCTTTCTGTACTAAACCTCTTGTACACTAATTATTTTCATGCTCACTCAGCTCAATTATTCATTCACAACTTCATTCAACATATTAGAGGAAACCTGAAACCATCTGTTTGGTCAAGGCTAAACAATATCTTAGTAGCAGGAAGGATTAAGGAACAGTCACAAAAAGGACATATGGGGCCCAATATTACAAAGCCAACAAGTGTAGTACCCAATATGACAGAACAGCAATTAAAATTTGTTTCCATTTTAAGTTCCTCTTTATGATACAACCATAGCAACTACAGATGAATGATAAAGTCTATACATTTCCCTAAATATATTATACTTAACACAGGAATATAAAGTGGTATGAATACATATTCTAACTCAAATAAGACTTACGATTTTAAAAGCAAATTTTAAATTGGATTATCACCAATGTTAAATTGGAGTCATGGGACTGAAAGTCTGGCTAAAGTGGATTTAAAAGAAAATGGAAGAGCAGACATTGAAGACAGTGAGTACAGGCCCCTGGGAGGAGCTTTACTGCAAAGGGAAACAAAGAAAAGGAATAGCTGCTGGCAAGGGAGATAAAGACAAATGAAGAAATTCTTCATTCTCTCATTTACTTGAGAGAAATAGCAACCCATGGTGTAATGAGGGGAATGATCCATTAGAGGAGAGACACAGATGACACAGGGAAAGAACAGAGAGCTGAGGAAGCTACGTTTAACAGTGGGTGAGAGGACAGGGGATAGTGCACAAGGAGAGGGGATGCATTACACAGAAGCAGAGACAGTTCATCTGCAATAAGAACAGGCACAGTACCTGGCTTCAGCTGATGTGATGCACCTAACTCTGACAGTGTTAGTGAGTCCACTGAGGCAATTAGCTTCAAGTTTCTTAGTAAAGGAGGACAATAACCAGAAGAGAGCCAGGTAAGGGGAAGAGGTATTGAAGGTGTGAGAAAATGGGAGAAACAGAGATAGCTACTGATATGAAGACAGTAAGATAATATAGTATGACAGCTAGGCAGCATGAGAAGCCCCCTCAAGTTCATGATAATGAATTTAAAGTACAACTAGTCAGAATGTGGTGATGGATCCTCCAGCCACATCCAGATACACAGGTACAAACCAAGTGGATATAAGGCTGGCAAGAACCCTACTGGAAAGTAACCAAAAAGACTCTGAAGCCCTGGCCTCTTCTTCCCCTGCTCCCGACTAAATTCCACCTGTACAAGTATATGCGCTAATGTCCTTGTATAGCAGAAGACTGTCATCTCAGGGGTCTATCTCCTTACTAACAGGGTTTCCTTCAGTTCTCTCTCCTAATCTTCTCTCCCATGAGTGAATACATACACTCCCAAAATGATGAATCCTACTTCTATGTCCCTCCACCCTATACCACCTGAATGCTAGCTTCATATCCTGAGGCTTTCTGGATATCTATACCTGGATATCTACAGGATAAATCTCAATGTGTCAAAAATAATCCTTGAAAGTCTGGTCCCAGTTTAGGGTTGTGGAATTCCCAACACATCCCCTACACTGCCCATCCATGGACCCCATGATCAAGACACACTACACTTCTTCACCACAGTCAGCCCTTTAACAACCTCAGACCTCTACAGATTATCACATCTAATTCACTACATTAACTTTATATAAACTCTATCCATGTAATCCTAATCATACTGAAAGTCACGTTACACTGAAGTTCCTAAAGAACTCAGATCCAGCCCTCCTCTGCTACAAATAACAAATGCAGTAATTTTTTCCTGGAGTTTTTGTGAATTCAAAGCATAATTTCTACAACTAAGCATAACTTACTTTTTTAATATTAGTTCATGTTTCATAACTGCCTAGATGAATACATTCCAATCAACTACATTATTTAAAACCAAAACAAAAGGGGTGCCTGGGTGGTTCAGTCAGTTAAGTGTCTGTCTTTGGATCACAGGTCACGATCTCAGGATTCCCTTGGGCTCCCTGCTCAGCCAGGAATCTGCTTCTCCATTTCCCTCTGCCTCTGCTTCTCTCCCTGCCCCTGCTTGTGCTCTCTCTCTCTCAAATAAATAAAATCTTCTAAAAATAAAAGGTAAAAACAAAAACAAAACCTGACTTCTGAACAAAATCATTTAAAAAGCAATGAAAGCCATTAAGTCAAGCTTGGTTACATACTTCTATAACAATAACAGTATAATCTTCAAAATACTAGAAATAGGGACACCCGGGTGGCTCAGTCATTAAGCGGCTGCCTTCAGCTCAGGTCATGGTCCTGGAGTCCTGGGATCGAGCCCTGCATCAGGCTCCCTACTCAGTGGGGAGCCTGCTTCTCCCTCTCTCACTTCCCCTGCTTGTGTTCCTTCTCTAGCTGTGTTTCTCTCTGTCAAATACATAAAATAAAATCTTTTTAAAAAATTCTAGAAATAACAGACTGCCAAATTTTCTAGTCCAAGTATGGCAGTGAAGGTAAGTCCCTATAAGGAAAAAGGTGTGTGTGTGTGTGTGTGTACCTAAAGTATCATGTAAGCAGAATATACAATATACTATACAAACTAGCTAAGTTTCTGAATATTATAAACAAGTATATAAATGCTTTAAGTTTTTCAAATTAAAGGCAGTATTTACTGGCCCAAAAAACAATTTCTCCTTACCTTGAACAGGAAAATTCGATATTCAAAAACATCATAAAAATAAGAATATAACTTATTTCATCATTTTTTGAGCACAATAAAATATCAACTTTAAAGTTATTTTCCAGGAGCACCTGGGTGGCTCAGTCACTAAGCATCTGCCTTCGGCTCAGGCCATGTATCAAGGCTCCCTGCTTTAGGGGAAGCCTGCTTCTCCCTCTCCCACCCCCCACCCCTGCCCCACTTGTGTTCCCTCTCTCAGTGTGTCGTTCTCTGTCAAATAAACAATAAAATATAAATAAATAAATAAATAAATAAATAAATAAATAAATAAATAAAATCATTTTCCAAGCCATTCAGGAATTCAACATCTTAGGTGTATACACAGTGCGTTCCAAGCACCAAAGTAACAGGACTTTCCACAGCTTAGAGAGTTATAATCACTTTGAGGTAGTACAAAGTCTCATTTTTACTTTCATTATTACAATTTAACATTTATGGAGCTCCAAACATGCATATTCATCTAAGTAACATTATAGCGCAATAATATATGGGAACACAATGCATGAAGCCCAAAGCTTCTTTGCTTTCTGGAGCAATTACAAAATAAATCTAAACATCTTATAAACACAAACTGCTATCAACTGATTACAGAGAGATAGGACTGCTTTCAGCTAGATGGGGGAGGGAGCCCTGTGTCGCTCAAGGGATGCATTAGTCTTGATTATGAGCACAAGCTCTACCACTTATCAGCAAGTTGATCTTAACCTCTCTCAGCCTTGTTTCCCTTATTTGTAAAACTGAGATACCACCACACCATGCAAGGTTGTTTTAAGGATTCAGGATCCAGTCTATAAAGCAAGTAGTAGTTGCACATGGAAAAAAGCCTGGAATGATAGACAATAAAATATTAACAAAGATCTTTCCTGTGAGGAAATTAAAGGCTCTCCAAAGAAATCTTTCCCTTGTGCTCTGCATTGTCCAAGTTTTCTGCACTAAGAATAATAACTCTCTTAAAAATAAAATTAAAAAAAGCACAACACATGATGCAAATCTCAAATTTTGTATTATCCCATACAAGAGCAGTCACTATTTGAGTCTCAGTGTGTACCAGATACTTCCTGTAAGCTATCTCCACTTAATGTTCACAACAATCTCTGAAAGCATCATCTAGGCAATTATAAAATATGTACTGGTGGTAAGTAAAATAGGCTTTAAACGTAAAAGAAAACTGAAGATCAGAAAAGGCATCCAGCTAGTACATAATAGTGCCAGGATTTAAACCGCAGCTGACCCATAGGCTCTAGACACATTATAGTGGTTAATTATGAACTTTGCAACAAAGGGAAGAATCACCTTGTCATGAAGGAACAAAAAGAAAATGCAAATATTTGAAGGTTTAGGGTTTTTTTTTTTTCCTCACCCAATCCTGTCCTAAAACACCCTATGCCCTTTCCTTACTATGTTTCTCGAAGACAGGACACTGCCGGGTTATCTGTTTGTAAAAGATCCCAAGACATGTAGCAACCTCACATACCAAGCCCCCATATATAACTAAAACACAGGAGAGCCAACGAAGAACAAAAGGCCTCCAAAAAAAAAGGTGTTCGAACACAATTAAGAATTGTGTACATTCTTAAAACATACCTCAAAAATTTCATTCAAAACCAATTTATCCTGTTTTTATTCAGAACTATTTTAGAAATAGTTAAAAACCAGGTTGATAGTTGCTTCATTCCCAAGTCAAAGATGATTAAAGCAGAAAACTAGAACAGGAAGGACTCTTAGAGGCAGATACACTGAAAAGGTACAAGTAACTGCCCACCTAAGAGTTCAGAAAGTTAAAAAATTTATAAGGATGATTTAAAAAGCACTTAGTCTAAATCTATTTGGAATATATGCAGTAGCCCTAAATATCTCATTAGGCCCTGAGTTACTCAGAAAAAAAATATTTAGTAAACTCTATGGCATAAAACGGCAAAATAAAAATTTAAGTAGTTTCATCCAGAAAGTTAAAATACATAAGTTTGTACTTCAAGCACCCCAAAAAAGAAAATTATAATATAGAACACTTCATTTCCTAACTGAACAGTTATTAATACTTATAAAATAGTCAGACAATACAGATGCACATAAAGAAAATGAAACCTCTTTCCCCATATACTGCCTTCCCAAACCCGCTTTCCAGTGTTAACTGTCTTGATGTGTTTCTATGAGATCTTTTTCTTCTGCATATTCCAAAACAGATATAATCATACCAGACATGCACACACATGCACTCATGCAGAAGAACACACACATGCAGACCAGAGGACAGGCAACAGAACCAAACTATGCACACGGTTCTGTAACTTTTTCTACTCACTATATCTCATGGCTATTTTATAGATCTGTTCATACAAATCAAACTTATTTTTGTTAAAGATTTATTTTAGAGAGAGACTAGGCACACATGTAAGCCTGAGCAAGGGCCCGGGCAGAGGGAGAGAGAGAATCCCAAGCAGACTCCCCAATGAGAAGGGAGCCCAACGCAGGGCTTGCTTGATCTTACAACCCCAAGACCACAACCTGAGCGAAGCCAAGGGTTGGTTGGTCATTTAACCAACTACGCCACCCAGGGACCCCTCAACCTTATTACATTTTAATGGCTGGCTATCTTGTACTCCACGGAATGGGTATATCATTATGTACTATTCTTTCTCCTGATAGTTATTCAGATGGTTTATATAACATGAAACCACCTGAAGTGATTCACCTGATGTGGTTTCCTATTATATAAACAATGCCACAGTGAAAATCTTTATGTACATATGCAGGAACAATGTGTTCTACAAAACAGAATCACAGATTTGAAATGATGGGCCAGATGAAGCACAGTTTTTAATTCTGATGAAGAATACCACAATTGCCCAAAATACCAAAAAGGCATACCAACAATATGTTAGTACCTCTTTCATCACAGTGAAATTATTCATATTTTTTTAATTTTAGCCAGTCTTAGGCATACATATTTCATTGCCGTTTAAATCTGCATTCTCCAATGAACATTGCTAGTTGCCTATCTAATATTCCTGCCTCACCTTACTAACAGAACCCCAATCTTTTCAGCAAGAATGTTTCCAGTTAAAAAAATACTTGTTACTGGGCGCCTGGGTGGCTCAGTGGGTTAAAGCCTCTGCCTTCGGCTCAGGTCATGATCTCAGGGTCCTGGGATCGAGGCCCACATCGGGCTCTCTGCGCAGCAGGGAGCCTGCTTCCTCCTCTCTCTCTGCCTGCCTCTCCGCCTACTTGTGATCTCTCTCTCTCTCATTCTAATCAATTAATTAATTAATTAATAATAAAAATCAAATAAAAAAAATACTCGTTCCTTAGGCCACCTTGCAGCCATGTGATATAGTTCTGGCTGATGATTTATGGACACTTGTGCCTTCTCTATAACAGGTGACACCCATTTTGGATTTCCCCTTTGCCTTTTTCTTCTGGTCTGGCCCGTGGACCCAAGGATGGAGATGCAGCAGCTATCTTGCAAACATCAGGACAAAGACTGAGTGTTATTAAGGAGAAAAATGGAAAGGGCTGAGCTACTCCAGGCATCACGCTACCCCTGTAACTACCCTGCAGAGTGTACCCTCCCTGGACTTTCAGCCATTCTGCTTGATATTAGGCTTAGTGGTCACAAAAATCCATACATGTGATAATTGCATAAACTATACAATACACAAACAGTGCATGCAGAACCGGTGAGATGTGAATTAAGTCTGTTAGGCTGCAACAACGTCAATATCCTGGTTTTCATATTTAACTACAGATCTGGAACATGTTCCCGTGGCAGGGGGAGGGGGGTGGGTGGGTGAAGAGTACATGGGACTTCTCATTACAATGTTTTGCTACTTGCTGTGACTCTGTAATTATTTCAATTGTAGTACATGCCAAATCGAGCACTATAATTGTTTCAAAATTTAAAAAGTACTTGGTCCTATTTTTGAAAACCCCATAATCAATATTCCTCTCTCACTCTTCAACTTTCCCCAAGCAGAGTCTGGATGAACTTTTCTTTCCTTTCAACGCCACTCCAAACCCCACATTTCCAGTCAAGGTTTCAGAGGATAAGCAGAGTGCATGAGAAAGTCACTGCTTCCCCCCACCCAAATCTGCACAAACAATTCCTAGACACTGAGAATTCAGCCCACAGGATGCCAGGCTTATCAAGTATAGCCATTCCAAAAGTGTTTCATTGACATTTTTGATTGTTTACTTTACAGAAAGATAAGGGTTTTCTCATAATTATTTAAAGTCTAAGAAATTTTAAAATGTTCTTAAATAGTAATTTAGACTAGCCCAAGTCAGATTTCCAAAGTACAGCATCTATACTGTGTTGAATGGTTCTGGTAAATGCAGTGATGAAACTAGCAGATGTTCAGGTAATAGTTATTAAAAGGTCACCATGGGGTGCCTGGGTGGCTCAGTGGATTAAAGCCTCTGCCTTCAGCTCAGGTCATGATCTCAGGATCCTGGGATCAAGGCCCGCATCGGGCTCTCTGCTCATTGGGGAGCCTGGCTTCCTCCTCTCTCTCTGCCTGCCTCTCCGCCTACTTGTGGTCTCTCTCTGTCAAATAAATAAATAAAATCTTTAAAAGAAAGAAATCTCACCATGACTAAGTAGCATAATGATCTTTATTAATTAATGCATCTGGTGTCTGCCAAATGGAAGAGAAACGATATGCGAGCAGCCCATTTTTAAAGGGTAGCAAGTTATCTGAACGAAGACACTGCAGTACTTTTAAATTACATTTAGATTATATCAAGATAGTGGTACAAATAAACATTTAATTCTGACTAGCACTTTAAGTAAAATAACTCACTGCAAACCTAATTGTTCTCTAGAGAATGTTTATCGTATCTATTGGGCAGTTTGTTTCAGCAATAAATATAAAGAATTAAATCCTCTCAGTCATTAGGTAACTGATTAAATATCCCAATTATCTATTATCCATACGTGCATTCATCACTTTCCTAATAAGCTATAGAAAAACAAATATCAGATAAGTTCATGAACCACTGCAGTCCTTAGAATTAACTTTTCTCTAAAATGGTGAATGAATTGTGGTCCTTGCCCTCATGAAGCTCACAGCTTAATAAAGGCACAGCATTTTAAAAAGTAGCGTGAGTACATATGTTATAGGAGAATAAGCAGAGACACATGCAGAGGGTTACTCTAAACCATTATCTGGTAGAACTGAGTATCTCTCTTCAACCAGTTTCCAACTATCCCCCCATGCCACCTCTAAAAAACCTAAGAAAGCAACATTAGATACTGAATCAGTGTCTTAGAGAAGGTGTCTGAGAATTACACTGCAAGACCACATATAAATCTGACTCACACCACTGGTCTTATAACAATCACTCTTTTCTCCATCATATAACGTACAATACACAGAAACTTGCACAACATGTATTTGTAACAGCACAGGCAGCCCAAAATGCACCGATCCATAATCACGGACTTGCCACTGCTGTTCTTCCCCATGAAGCGACTTAGTAACACAGACAGATCCCACGATCTCACGCCGCAGGCATACACCATTCCACAGTTTACATTCCAGCTTTTACACCTTTTTCCTCTTATGGAGATAAGAAGCTGTTTTAAAGTGAAAAATAAATTATACCTAGATGTCATTATTACAAAAAAATAAAAATGAAGTTTTCCTTGTTATATGAGATGGTATTTTTTTCCTTTTGATTTGACTTTTCCCCCCTTTGTTATATCCCTGTGATAAGCACTTGAGTATAATCGGGGAAAATACAGAGAGAAACAACAAAGAGCAGACCAAGGAGTATGGAAGATCATTCAAAGAAGTGAGGAAACCAAGATAAAATCTGCATCCTTTAAGAATGTATCATCCAGAAAATCACCAAATGTGTCACCAAAGTGTGCTTTTCATTTCACCACACTGTAATGTAGACACCTACGGGGATAAGAACTATTACTCGGGCCCCTCCCCAATGAGACAAATATAGACAAGTGGCAGCGTCTCACACGATGGAGCGCATTTCGGATCCTGGCATCACAGATGGTGGAATGGATTTTGAATTCCCTTTACTTCAGAGATTACTTGAACAAACGTGTTTTGATATTAATAGAAATACTGATGGCATCTGAAAATCTGAAGATTCTTTTATTCAACAAGCATACTCTGAGCATTTACTGAATGCACAGACGCTAACACTATGCACATTCTGGGAGAGCTTATATGCCACTTCAAAAGTGAAACCATCACCATTAAGTATTTTTAACAACTAAGGCAGCGATTAACTTAAAAAATGGAACAAACGGCTAGAACTGATGGTAGTGAAAAATGAGTTGGGATAGACAGAACTCCCAAAATGCCTAACAGAGGAGACTATGCTCTACCCTGAAAGCAATGAACACTCACTATGAATTTTTAAGCTAAAATGCAAAACAAAAACATTACTCAAAATGGTGGCCCAATATAAAAATGAAAAATGCAGGGGCGCCTGGGTGGCTCAGTTGGTTGGGCGACTGTCTTCGGCTCGGTCCCACATCGGGCTCCCTGCTCGGCAGGAAGCCTGCTTCTCCCTCTCTCACTCCCCCTGCTTGTGTTCCCTCTCTGGCTGTGTTTCTCTCTGTCAAATAAATAAAATCTTTAAAAAAAAAAAATGAAAAATGCACCCAAACAGGTTTGTATATATAAATTTTTTTCTCAAACAGGCAATGAAAGAAATACATTGACAAAAATATAATCACTACACATTATAAAGTGTGATAAATCTGAACATACCAGGCACAACTGTGTATTTAACAAATACATAGTTACTATGTGCCAAGGGCTGTTCTAAGCACTTAACAAATGTTGATTCATTTAATCCCCATTAACAACCTTCTAAGAACTTTTGCCTACCTTTATTAATCCAAGTTTACATAGGAGGAGACTGAGGCACAGAGAGATTAAGAAACTTGCCCAAGGTCACATGATTAGAAGGTAGTGGATTCAAGATATGAACCCAGGCAGTCCAGCCATACAATCTATCCCGTGGTGTCCAAGAGAACTTTCTGCAACATGGCTACTGGGCATTTATGATGTGGCTTGCATGACTGAGGAACTGAATTTTTACTTTCCTTAATTTTAATTATTTAAGTTAAGTTGTTGAAGTTTAAATAACCATGCATTACTGACTAGTGTACCATGTTGGACAGAGTGCAGATGACACTGTTAATTACTACAGAGTACAGCCTTACTGTCAAGCAAGAAAGGAATGTTACTCAGTATGTCCACTGTATTCAATTTTAAGTGTAAACAACCTAAAGAAAACTTCTCATATAATTTTAGAGTTTCAAGCAATGAGTGATTGCAGAATTCACTGCATTACTTCCAAAAGTCTTCACCATAGTTAAGACAATGACACACTGGACCAAAGAACAATAAAATGAACCCATTTTTCTTTAAAACAGTATCTTTTAAAACAGGTTATTAAGTTCTGTACATAGAAATACACTTTCCCAAAGTGTTTTTAACACAAAGTTTTGATAAAACTTTTATCAATTAACTTTGCCCACAGCACACACACAATACAATTTTGACTTCAAATATTACATCTCTAAATTCAAAGAATAAATAAAGTTGTCCAAGTATAAATGAAATGAAACTTGTTATGAAGATACTGAGTTCGACCACTGTGCACAAAGAACCCTGTGTTCCGTCCTGGACACAAACACCTATAAGCAAGTTAGTAGCCAAATAACATATCAGGAGTGCAGTATTAATGGCAATAAGAATGACAATAAAAATAAAAATAAGAGAACCAACAAAAACATTAACAACAGCTTACATTTAGCTCTCACTACATGCCAGCCACTGTGCAGGTTCTTTCTATCAATCCTCATCTCAATTCTCACAACACTCTTATGAAGTACATCCTATTATCACCCCTACTTCAGAGAAAGAATCTGATGCACAGGGACGTTAAGTAACTTCCCAAAGGTCAGACGTCTAATAAATGTAAAGCAACTGTAGGGTTGAGACCCCAATCTATGTGAATACAGTCCATGAGCTCAATTAGCCTCTTCTATGCTGCCTTTCTCTTCCTTAAATCACTCACATTACTGTGTATCAACACAGCAGTAAACTGGGAAAAATCTCTGGCTTATACTTAAGCCAATTACACAACTTTTTTTTTTTTAAAGATTTTATTTATTTGACAGAGAGATAGAAAGCGCAAGTAGGCAGAGCAGCAGGGAGAAGGAGAGGGAGAAGCAGGCTCTCTGCTGAGCAGGAAGCCCGATGTGGGGCTTGATCCCAGGACCCTGAGATCATGACCTGAGCCTAAGGCAGCCACTTAACCGACTGAGCCACCCAGGCACCCAATTACACAACTTTCTAAGACTTCTGCAACCCAATTTATAATGTGTGTGTGTGTGTGTGTGTGTGTGTGTGTGTGTGTGTGTGTGTAAAGAGTGACGAAAGCCAGGTAGGTAGGCATTATGAATCTATTTTAATCTAAGAGGGTGAAAATGGCTTCAAGTATCAAAATATGAATGTCAATGTTCTCTGAGATCTTAGAGGAGACCTCTTAATAGAATAGATGGAAAACACCATGACACAGAGACATTCACTGACTGCCTAAAGTCAAATGATGGTAGAACTAGATCATAGGTCTTCTGATTCCCTCCCATCCTATTATAATGGCTACATCTGTGTTATAACTTAGGATAATGCTACTCTTCATTAAGACTACCCAAACCCAACAAAAACCAAAATAGATTGTAAAAGGGCTTGAGCTGCACGCTAAGAAATTCTGCTATCTAAAAGATATGCTTTTGGGCACCTGGGTGGCTCAGTTGGTTGGGTGACTGCCTTCAGCTCAGGTCATGGTCCCGGAGACCCAGGATCGAGCTCCACATTGGGCTCCCGCTTGGCGGGAAGCCTGCTTCTCCCTCTCTCACTCCCCCTGCTTGTGTTCCCTCTCTCGCTGTGTTTCTCTCTGTCAAATAAATAAAATCTTTAATAAATAAATAAACAAATAAATAAATGATATGCTTTTGCCTCTTATTTTTTTATCAGATTGGATACATAACTAGTGAAAATTGCTTTGACTACAAGTAATAAACTAAGAAGTCTAGAGGTAAGTCAGGGTGGTGCAAAACCAGGTGGCTCACTAGTCCCACTGGTTTGACAAAAGACCAGACTTCTACATTCCTTTTCCACCATACTGCTTTTGTCCTCATGGTCACATTATGGTTGCTACAACTCCAGGAATAACATTCATATTCCAGGTAGGAAAAAAAAAATGTAATAGGAAGCAGAGATGATAACTATCTCAGAAAGCAAAATTTTCCCAGAAATCTCCAGGAGCCTTTTACATCCACTTCAGAAAACATAGTTTAATTGGTTTGTTTTTTTTTTAACTGAACACAACACAACTTCAAACAAAATCAAAATCTTATCATTAGTAAAGATTTGAGTGGATATGGGGTAGAAAATGAACAGTGTTTGCCACAAGTAGTCATTTCTCAACTTTTTTTTTTGGCCAAGAGCTTGAAATTCTTTGTAAATCATAAAAACTTCAAACAACTAAATCAAGAATGCTAGATTGCTGGGGCACCTGGGTGGCTCAGTCGGTTAAGCGGACAAATCTTGATTCTAACTCAGGTCCTGATCTCGGGGTCCTGGGATGGAGCCCCGGGTCTGGCTCTGGGTTTGGCAGGGAGTTGGCTTGAGATTCTTTCTCTCCCTCTCCTTCTGCTCCTCCCCCCACACACTTGTGCATGCATGTTTACACTCTCTCCAAAATAAATAAATAAAGTCTTAAAAAAAAAAAACTAGATGCTGTATTTTAGTTTCTCAAACTTGGTAAACATGTGCAGCAAACTATGTGTATTTTAAATATAGGCAGAAAGCCATTATCTATCAGCTGAAAAGCATGATCTATCGGATATTACAAAATATCTCAAAAGGTATCACACCTTTTTCTCCCCATTGTTATGTTATCAGCAATATTTCATTTATCTAAGGATCAGTTTCTGATAATCTTAACTGTTCTCTAAAACACAGCTAAAAGACAAAATGGAAGTAAAAACATTCAGAGCCATAACATTTACAGTTGACCCTTGGACAATATGGGTTTGAATTATTCAGGTCTATATAGGTTTTTTCCAATAAACATAATGGAAAACTCGGGCTCCTGGGTGGCTCAGTTGGTTAAGCTGACTGCCTTCGGCTCAGGTCATGATCCCAGGATCCCATGATCGAGCCCCGCATCGGGCTCCCTGCTCAGCAGGAAGCCTGCTTCTCCCTCTCTCACTCCCCCTGCTTGTGTTCCCTCTCTAGCTGTGTTTCTCTCTGTCAAATAAATAAATAAAATCTTTAAAAAAAAAAAACCATAATGGAAAACTCTTTGGAGATTTGAGACAATCTGAAAAAATTCATAGATGAACAGCATAGCTTAGAAATACAGAAAAAACTATGAAAAAGGTATCTCATGAATGTATAAAATATATGTAGATACTATTCTATCATTTACTACCATAAAATATACACAAATCTTTAATAAAAGTTAAAATTCATCAAAGCATATGCACATACTTACAGACCATACAGGGCACCACTCAAAATCAAACGTAAACAAATGTAAAGATGCAGTATTAAACATAACTGCCTAATTTAACTGTAGTATATACTATAGCACTGTAATAATTTCATAGCCACCTCCTGCTGCTACTATAGTGAGTTCAAGTGTTGCAAGTGTCCACTTAAAATACCAACCACATGAGGAGTTTATCTCTCCTATAAACTGCGTATGGCAGTAAGAAGTAATCTCTGGTGGTTCTTGTATATTTTTCATCCATGGGACCTAAAAGAAGTGCCACAGTGATGCCAGAAGTGCTCCCAGCAAACAGGAAACAGTCATGACATCACAAGGAAAAGTTCAACTGCCTGATATGCACCCTGGACTGAGGGCTGCAAGTGCAGGTGCCCCCCATTGCCAGATGAATGAATCCAGCGTAAGGAGCATTGTAAAAAAAAAGAAAAGAAAGAAAAGGAATCAGCTACGCCAGCAGACATGAAAGCCTTGCACTTTTTATGAAATACTTTTTATCTCAGATTGAAATGCAGCATTTATGTGGGTGCAGAATTGCTCTAAGAAAGGCATACGTACAGAGAGCTGAACACGACTGGAGAAAAAGCAAAGTCATTATGTGATAACATAAAGCAAAAAGAGGATGAAGGATCTAAAGTCAGATGATTTCATGCCAGCAAAGGATGGTTTGATAATTCTAATAAAGGGTTTGGCTGAATAAACATCAAGATAACAGAAGAAGTAGTTTCTGCCCTCCAAGAGGCAACCGAAGAGTTTCCAGATGCCATTAAGAAAATCACTGAGATAGGAGATCTGCCTGAACAGGTTTTTAATGCAGGTTTTGTTTTTTTGTCTGGGAAGAAAAAAAAGAATGCCACAAAGGACATTTATTAGTAAGGAAGAGATATGAGCATTTCTCTCAGGATTTAAGGCAGGAAGGGACAGGCTAACTGTACTGTTTTGTGCAAATGGGAGTCCGGTTTACGATCAGAGTGTTCTTATCTATAAAGCCTGAGCCTTGAAAGGAAAACAAGCACGGGCTGCCAGTTTGGGGTTGTACAACAAGAAGGTCTGGACAACGAGAACCCTTTTCCTGGACTGGTTCCACCAAACGTTTGTCTCTGAAGTGGGGAAGTACTTTGCCAGTAAAACACTGCCTTTTGGGGTGCCTGGGTGGCTCAGTCGATTAGCGTCTGCCTTCGGCTCAGGTCATGATCCCGGAGTTCCAGGATCGAGCCCCGCATTGGACTCCCTACTCGGCGGGGAGGCCTGCTTCTCCCTCTCTCACTCCCCCTGCTTGTGTTCCCTCTGTCAAATGGCTGTGTTTCTCTCTGTCAAATAAATAAATAAAATCTTAAGGAAAAAAAAATGCCCTTTGAAGTTCTTTTGAACAATGTCCCTGGCCACCCAGCACCCGTGAGTTCAACACCCAAGATGTCAAAGTAGTCTACTTGTCCCCAAACATAACATCTCTAATTCAGCCTCTAGACTGGGGGTCATAAGGACCTTGAAGGCTCATTACATAGCACTCTAAAGAAAGGAATGTTATGGCTATGGAAGAAAGAGACAGAGAGAAGAACATTAGGAAAGTCTAGAAATATTACACTATTGAAGATGCCATCATTATTATAGAAAACAGCCATGAAAAGCCATCAAGGTCAAAACAATAAATTCTTACTGGAGAAAACTGTGTCCAGATGTTGTACATGACTTCACAATATTTACAACGGAGCCAACCAAGGAAACCATCAAAGAGATTGTGGATATGGCAAAAAAGATGGCAGTGGGGGTGGGGTGAAGGATTTCAAGATATGGAATTTAGAGAAATTTGGAAGCCAGAAGATACCACACAAGGGAAATTAAGAGATGACCTGATGGAGATGAATGCTTCCAACCAGTGCTGAAAATGAGGAAGGAGACAGAACCAGCAAAGCCAGAAAACAAACTGAAATCATAACTTGGCAGAAAGGGTCCAATATTCCAAACTGCTTTTGACTTCTTTCACAACATGTACCCTTCTATGATACAGGCACTGAAACTAAAGCAAATGGTGGAAGAAGGACTGGTACAGCAGAGAAACATTTTTAGAAAAATGAAAAAGCCAAAAAAAGCCAGAGAGAAATTATGGTATTTCCATAGAGTTTCACCAATTGTACCTTCTTCTTCTGACCCCCCGCCCCGCTACACCTGAGACAGGAAGACCAACCCCTGTTTTTTCTTCCTCCTCAGCCTACTCAGTGTGAAGACAATGAGGATGTAGACCTCTATGATGATCCACTTCCACTTCATAAACAGTAAATAATCATCACGCCATACAATTAAGAAACTTACCTGTGGTATATGTGTGTCTCCATGTGAACATTTAGTAACTGTAGGCAAGAACTGTATCACATGCTTTGCGTCACCATTATCACCTACGTATTCATCATGTAGGGCATCGTTTCAAGGCTCATATGGAAGGGGGTAGCCTTTCCTTAGATAAGCATAAGGTGAGTGATATTTAACATGAAATTAGTAATGTGTTAGTTTCTTTATGGGCATAACTTTGCTTTCAAATAATTACATTACAGTATAGTATGCTTGAAGGAACTGCATCAGCCTAGCATCACAGGTAACTGCTTTTTCTTAAGAAAACCTAACAATGTTTCCTATATATTATGAATATGACCATAACACTGTACACCATAAAAATTTTATATGATTCATTCATTAGCATACGGTCTAGGCTCCCAAGAAGCAATCATACTGATTATGCTGGGCCACCATAAAGCAATCATACTTCTGCTTTCTTATTATCAATGCATGAATCATTATACCTGATATGAGTTTCTTTTTCACATTATCTTTCCATTTTTGACGTCTAGTGTTAGTGAGATGCATGACAACTACAATGTTTTGTATCCTACAAGATATCACCAGTGTAGGTACTGACAGAGGATTATCAACAGATGATGGCCACATACAGTATCAATATAGAACAGTACTCTAAGTATATTTTCCTTATGATTTTATTTCTTTTCTCTAGCTTACTTTATTGTCAGAATACAGTATATAATATATATAACACACAAAATATGTGTTAATCGACAGTGTATGTTATCGGTAAGGCTTCCTTCCAGTCAACACAGGCTGTTGGCAGTCAAGTTTCGAGGAGACAGAAGTAATGTGTGGATTGTCAAGTGTGTAGAGGTTGGTACCCCTAGCCCCCACACTGTTCAAGGGTCAACTATTTCAATGAGCGCTGACCAATTTAGCAAATGTGACCAATTTAGGTACAGAATGTTAAAGGTATAAGAATAAAAAGAACGATTACTTCTGACCTAGAAAGGTGAGGGCAGAAAGTGCGGGATTCCTTTCTGGAGGGATAACATTTAGCCTCGTAGGCTGGCCTGGCAAGAGAGCTACTTGTTGGAGGAGGGAAAGCACCCACCATCCTGCCGGAGCAGCACGCCAGAAGCAGCAAGCATCCTGCGGAG
>PITA01024735.1:0-25721 GCA_004023965.1 Spilogale gracilis | reverse complement strand
ACCCTCCAATTTGTTTCTACCTTTTTGCCGATGTTCTTTGTCTCTCGTGGCGGTCCAGAAGTGGGAAATATCACATTTCAGGCTGGTTTCATGGGTGTTCACGGTGGTCTTGTAGTGGTTTTTTTGTTGGAATTCAGCTCTCTTCAGGGAACTCCCTGAAATGCGGTCACCTGGCCTTCCGCCATCTTGACCCCTCCTATACTATCCCTTCTTTATCCATTCTTCTATCCATAGGCACTTAGGTTGCTTCCATATCTTGTCTCTTGTAAATAATGTTGCAGTAAGCATAGGGGTGAATATACCTTTTAGAACTAGTGTTTTTCTTTTCTTTTGGTAAATACATAGGAGTAAAATTACTGGATTATATGGTATTTTCCAATTTTAGTACTTTGAGGAACCTCCATTGATTGCACCAATTTAGATCCCTACATGAGGGTTCCCTTTTCTTCACATCCTTGCCAACATGTGTTATTTCTTATCTTTTTTTTTTAGTAAAAGTTTTTATTTATTTATTTGATGGAGAGAGACACAGTGAGAGAGGGAACAGAAGCAGGGGGAGTAGGAGAGGGAGAAGCAGGCTCCCTGCCATGCAGGGAACCTAAGGGAGCCCGATGTGCGGCTCCATCCCAGGATCCCAGGACATGATCCAAGCCAAAGGCAGATGCCTAATGACCGAGCCACCCACTCACCCCTATTTCTTGTCTTTTTGATAATAGCCATTCTGACAGGTGTAAGGTTTTGATTTGCATTTCCCTGGTAATTCACAAGTAGATGTCTTTAAAGCTAAACTCTGTCCTGGAAGAGGCTTGCTGGTGCCTCTCTCTCCTGGACACCTTACTAGCTATTTTTATTCTCTGGCATTCAGGCTAGCTGGTCATCAGGACCTGTGTTGACCCGGCCCAGTGGCATACTTGTTCCGGTGGCTTCAGCAGCTGTTGTGGATGTTACAGATTTGGGAGGGGAAGGGAGAGCCTTGTGTGAATCTTGGTGGCAGAAAATATTCTGCTGGAGACTGTGGAAGTTGAAAGAGGGCTTGTCCCTGGCCTAGACTCAGCCAATCTGATGCCCTCACCTAAAGCTGTGACTCACTGATGAAGGGGCACTGAGGTAACTCTCAGTCGAAGGTAACTTAGTCAGGGGAAAACTGCAGTTGAGGATCCAAGGATAGTGATTAGCCAGACCATCCTCTGGGTGTGAGAGTGTATTTTCTGTTGCTTGGTTCTCACTTAGTCTTGCTTTGTTTGATTGTTTGTTTGTTTGTTTGTTTTTTGAGTCTGCTTCTTTATCTTTTCTGTCAATGTGATGAAATCAATCCAAAGATTTGCTTATTAGGTTAGCTAACTTTGGTTTCTGTTCTTTGCAACCAGGACTCTTGATGAGCTCTGGATAGAGCAGCTCATCTTCTTCACTCCTTAGTTCTTTTTTCTCATCTGATACAGAGTTCTTTTTCAGCACCTGCAGCAGGCCTCAGGTTCCAGCCCTTTTTTATCTCATGCAAATCATTCCAAAACCACAACACTTTCCTAGCACTTAATGAAACTTCCAGCCAACACCTGCTCCCTGGCTCTCCGTGGAGAACTGTTTATCTTCAGGCCTACATGCTCCTCTTCCCAAAAACAGTGCTTGGGAGGGTGGATTTTCAAGTCAGAGTCTCAGAGTTCAACTCCATCTTCCACATTTACTTCTATGTGGTTTTGGGCCCAATGCTTAATTTCTTTGCATCTCAAATTCCTCATCTGAAATATGGGCATAATACTGAGTAGCTCTTCCAGTTGTAATAAGAATTAAATTCATGAAGACCTGTAAAGGGCCTAGGCTAGTGCTTGGTACATGGGGAGTTCTTGATAACAGTAACCTTTGTTATTAACATTACCCTGTGTGTTTGTTGTGAGGATTAAGGGAGGTGATGGGTGTAATGGTTCCTGGCACAGAGCACTCAGCTGTGGTTGATTATGATTATACTTTGTCTGATGTATCTTCCTCATCCTTCAGATATGGTTCAAGTCACCTCTGTGCAATGTCCCAATTTTACTCACCACTGGTTGACTTAGCCCAAAGGAACAAGTGGGAGGAAAATGAAGAGATGGTGGTTTGAGTCAGAAATTCAGATGACATAGGAAAAGACCCTGCCCATAAACTTGGGCTTCCTTCAGTCGATGACATCTGTCTTTAGGCAGCCCTGGGATTCCATTTTAATGGAAAGAAACTAACCAGCATGTACTTGGTGAGCTTACAGAGCTGATTTTCTGGAGTTTGTAGTTTTTCTCTGATTGTATCATCCTTATTTTCCTTTTTCTCCCACCTTCTCTCTCCTTTGGTTTTAGTACAGTTTTGACTGGAAAATTTCAGCCTGTGTGGGAGGACATAAAGAAAGGATGTGTTTCCAGGAACAGGAGAGTAGCACATTTGAAAGGCCAGATGAGGGTGGCTCTGGAAAGGTAAAGGTGAGGACTTTGGGGAGTGGTAGGGGTGGAGGGAGAGCTGAGATCTGCCTGAGAATGTTCCCATCCTCCTTCTTCATCCCCGTCCCTGTCCAAACTGGTCTCCTTGCTATGCCATAGACTCCCACATTCACTCTCTTCGAAGAGGGTTGGAGAAGGATCTGGCTGGAAGTGTCTGTTGAAAGGGTCATCTCTACATTCTAGGGATCTTCAAAGCCAGGCGTGTGGATGCTCCAGGATCACAGTAGGGCCATGAGAGGATGGGTCTGGCCAGGCAGACACATATTTTGAACAAGATGGGGTTGGTCTACAGCCTTTGCCTGGGCATCCTCTGACCTGCAGAATTAGAGTACTTCTTTTTGTCTTAGAATTCCTACCGAGGGCACAATCCTTTTAAAATATTGCCTATCAAGACACGTGCGTGGCTCAGTCAGTTACACATCTGCCTTCAGCTCAGATCCAGGTGTCCTGGGATCAAGTCCTCCATTGGGTTCCCTGCTCAGCAGGAAGTCTGCTTCTCTCTCTGCCTGCTCTTCCCTCTGCTTATACTTTCTCTCTGTCTCTCTCAATCTAATAAATAAATAAAAATCTTTTAAAAAACTTCACCTACAATTAAAAACAAACAAACAAACAAACAAATAAATAAATAAATAAAATTTTGCTTATCAAATGCTATTGTACCCATAGAGACAATGGCAGTGATAACACCAGCATAGGCATATCTTGAATATTTGTCAGGTCTGGGCGCTGTCAGCATTCTAAGTGTACTCTCCCCATTTAGCCCAGGTGGCTCTGGAAAGGTAAAGGTGAGGACTTTGGGGAGTGGTGGGGGTGGAGGGAGAGCTGAGATGTGCCTGAGATCCTGCCTGAACCCAAGAGATTAGTTTTAGTATTCCCATTTGGCCGACGTGGAAACTGAGATTTCAAGAGGTTCAGTGACGTGCCCAAGACCCCACAGGCAGTGAACTGCAGAGGCAGGATTTGATCCTGGGTAGGCTCTTAGAAGTCTGATGGCAAGAAGTGGGCATACAGATCTTACTGTGGTGTATACACCGTGTCTGCCTATTGTTTTCCAGTCTGGTCTTCCCACATTTGGAGTGCTTGTTAAACCACGGAACACTGGACCCTAGTCCACAGTTTTAGATTGAGTACATCTGGGATGGGCCAGAAAATGTGCATTTCTCACATGTCCTCAGGTGCTTCTGCCCCTGTTGGCCCAGGGGCCACGTGCAGAGAACCATTGTCCCAGAGCAATATCAGCCCATGATGGTTGTGTTGACCAGAAAAACTCAATGATGAGGACTTTGTCAGTTTGGACCCAACCTGTAGAGATTTCCCAATCATGTGACTAGGGCTGAGTCATTTTGCAAAAAAAAGGAAAAAAAGTTAGGTCTTTTCTGTGAGTTAATAGCACACATGATCATCAAGAAGAAGTTTAAACTATGAGGAAAAAAAAAAACCTTGCCCTTTGCTGCTCATAGCCTAGGTGTGCTAAGCGCAAAGCAAAAATTTGTCAATAGGTTGTTTTCCGAAAAGGAACCCCAATTGCGCCTGTTGTGCATCAAATAACATTAATCCACGAAATAAGAAAGTGACTTGTTTTACAGATCTTTTGCAGTTCTGGTGATGTCAGTGAGGAAGATTCAGTTTTGTACTATCTCCTTTAGCGCTCTCAAAAACTGTTCCTTAATCTCTTCCTGCAACAAAGAGAGAGAGCGAGCCTGAGGACGGGCCAGAGTAACCGGAATTTAACACACTGTTTTTACTGATAGACTTTAGTTAACTCACCTATACCTTATTTAAATAGCTTGGTGCCAGTTATGAGGACAGACTCTTGAACTGGAACTGCCACTTACCAGCTGTGTGACTGTGGGCAAAGTTCTGAACCTCTCTGGGCTTTAGTTGCTTCTGTTTTAAATGAGGATAAAAATAGCCCCAGCTTCAGTGTTGTTATAAGGATGAAATGAGTTAATATTTATAAAGCACTTAGGAGATTGTCTGGACCACAGAAGTGCTATATAAGTACTTGTAATTACATAAATCAACAAATAATTCACAGAGGAGTGAAAAGCATTGTCCTAAAGCAGTTCAACAGCAGAGAGGGGGTACTGGAGACCTGAGGCTGTCCTGTCTCTCTCAGCCCATGTCAGAGGCCGGTCCCTGAGTCCACTTTTCACTGGCCACGGCCCTCAAGGTGCCCACAAAGAACTCTTGGTATTTAATACTCAAGATGAAGATCCATTGGCCCACCCTAGTGCAGACACTCCAGTGGACCTGGAATGGGGACACTAGTTGAACAGGGTGGGCACTGGCAACAGCTTTGATCAGAGCAACCTCCCCAGAGGCGAGATCAGAGAAGCTGAAGGAGGGCCATTGGCTGCAGCATCCACTCCAGAACCTTTTTTTCTCCCTAAACTGAAACTCTAGTGCTAGGTTGGCCATTGTTTTGTTCTTGTTTTTGTTTTTGTCCTCATTAGCAGTGATCCACTGTTCCCCTCAAAGCCAACCAGTGGGAGCCTCTCAGAGCACTGGAAGTCGGGAGTTGGGGCATGTTGGCTCCTCACTTAGTCTTCTGACATGAGAGTCTACAGACCAAAACCGAACTTTGTCTTATCCACCATCTTGCCTTAGTCAGGACTTCGCTTAATTCTGGGGGGCTTATTTAATAAAAAGGAGATCCAGGGCCAGCGTTCCCTGAAATTCTCATTCAGTAGGACATTTGCTTCTGTAATAAGCACATTAGTGATTCTGATATAGGTACTTCATGGAGCACGCTTTTGAAAATCTTGCTTATGTCTCTTTTTAAAGGGAGATATTCCTTTGTTTTTATTGTGTTACAATCTTCTGTGTAATTCTTTACTGACACAGAAGTCCCTTTTGGAAGGAAGAAAGTGAAAAAATTACATAGATAGACATGGGTGATGGCATTATGACCGAGAATGAACTTATAATGTATAGAGAACTTCGAAACATTGTCCCTTTCTCTAACTGACCTTTTCAATTTCTTGTGTATTATGAGAAATTATATAAATTGCTTGTTGGATATTAACAGAAAATTGTGTGTGCCTAAAATCTTTAACTAAAAAAAAATCAGAGCTCTTATTCTCTTTTAAAAAGTTCAGCCCAGGGTGCCTGGGTGGCTCAGTGGGTTAAAGCCTCTGTCTTCAGCTCAGGTCATGATCTCAGGGTCCTGGGATTGAGGCCCGCATCGGGCTCTCTGCTCAGCAGGAAGCCTGCTTCCTCCTCTCTCTCTACCTGCCTCTCTGCCTACTTGTGATCTCTCTCTCTGTCAAATAAATAAATAATCTTTTAAAAAAAAAAAGTTCAGCCCAGTATGAGTTTCTATGACAAAAATTTTAAATAGGAAGCCAAGAGCATTTGACTAGTATAACAATTTTTGTTTTGATTTTCCCCCTAGCTTCTTATATCCAGTGGAAAGTCTGCTCCATTGGTGCTTCCAACTTAGAAAAAGTCAGTTGTCAAGGAAGAACACCTGTTAGCCACAGGAAAGAGGAGGTGAACATGCAAATGAGAATGTAAATGTATGCAAATAAAATTTAGAATGGTAAACAAGATGAGTTTGGGGGGATGCTGGGAATCATTACTGTGCTTGGTTCTCAGGTTGCTGTAAAAACATTAAATTGTTCCCACAGGGGATATTTTTGTTGTGGTGATGGCAAATACAAGTAACACAACATTTACTACTTCGCTGCTTTTTAAGTGCACAGTTTTGGGGCGTTAAGTATATTCATACAGTTGTACAGTGAGCACAGCATCTACTCCAGAACCTTATCATGTCCCCAGACTAAAACTCTATATCCATTAAATGCTAACTCCCCTTTCTCCCCTCCGCAGCCCCTGGCAGCCACCATTCTACTCTCTGATGCCACCAATATGACTAGTGTAGGGACTTCATCTGAGTGGAGTCCCCCAATACTTTGTCCATTCGTGCTGGTTTATTTCAGTCAGTTTCATGGCCTCCAGCTTCATCCATGTTGTCGAATGTGTATTTCCTTCTTTTTAAGGCTGAATAATATCTCACGGTGTGGATATACCCCATTTTACCTCCCCATTCATCCCTGGGTGGACACTTGGTTCCTTTCACCTCTTGGCTATTGTGAACACTGCTGCTCTGAATGTGGGTCTACCAGTCATCCAGCAGACGATTTTATTTTTTGTTCTTATTTTTTATACTTACTATAGTGTTAATGAGTTAAGCACAGAGCTGTCCCCTATCCTCAACACATATGTTTACAAACACATGTATTATTTTAAGGAGAGAAGATTTTACTTGAAAGGTGGATCATACAGTGTCGTTTCACTGAGTTGAGCATACGGCAATTTCCATATGCTTCTACACTTACGATTATAGACACTTACATCATAATGAGAGAAGATGTTACTTGAAACAATGATTGTATGCAGTGTAGTTCCAATGAGTTAAGCACAGGGCTATTCCCATCCAACAGGGGATCTTAATAATACAAAGTGATGACCGTCTCCCACCTCCCTCTGCTGAGTCTGGTCTGATATTCGAGAGCTAGCAAGGGACTGTCCGCTGCTAGAGAGACACTCGCCAGGAGATGGGCTGCACACGTAGCTGAACTCTTCATGGGCCAAGCTCTTCATAATTTCTTTTGGGGCCAAGTTTTCTTATGAAGTCCTTCAGGCTAGAAGTTCTCACCTTTTCCGCCACAAGGAGGCACTTAACAGACCCTGTCAGTGGTGGGTTTTTGTTTCCAAGATGGAATTCCAAGAATTCCATCACAGGAAAAAAAAATTTCCATCACACGATTTGAAACCACAGAAAATAATAATAATGGAGATGGAGGCAATAATGTTATTGTCGGCTTCAGCGTTTTGTGTTACATGTTGCTCCCTGTGTGTGTGTTGATTTTGCTTTGCTCACAGTGTGTGGTCGCAGTTCCTAAACCATGGTGGAGCGGAAGGGAATTTCTGTTGAATTTCATCTGATGTGCAAGTCGGAGGCAGCTGCTGCCGGCTGTCTGACAGATTTATTCTGTCATAGATATGAGAGTCACCAGCTAGCAGCGACCTGCATCACAGAGGTGGGGCTTGTTTCTGGGCAACTTGTAGGGATTTTCCCCTCCCACCTGCTAATGAATCTGTAGGAGCAAGAAGTCAGACGAGGATCATAGATCATCTATGCCCCCCATTTCCAAGGCTCTGATAGAAGGCAATGGTCTTCTACCTATTCCATTTGAAGGGAAGGTTTTCAAAGTTGTAGAACTCTCTGGAGCAGTGGTGGGTGGTCAGACCAGAGCACCTGCCTTAGGGAAGATTTTCCTTCTAGTTTTGGTCCCTTCAGGGTGCCTGGACTTAATTCCTCCCTTTACAGAAGCACCCCCAGGCAGCACTTCCCAGGAGGCTGGGTTGTTTTCAAATTCAGGTTTTGAAAAGGGCTTTGAAGACAAAAAAGGAGGTGCCTTCTCTTTAGGTAGCTTCCCTCTTGTCTCAGCCTCTCCCTAAAACTGGCCGCAGCCCCTGCAGTGGCGTTGCTGAGGGCCGGTCCCTGCTGCCCTCTGCCTGGCCTGAGGCTTTGCTAACCCAGGACACCAAGCGGACTTCCTCCCAAAACAATCCCCTTGGCCCTTCAGCCATTTCTCTTCTTGGGTTCTGAGCTCATCCAGCTGGTTTAGAGTTTCTGTAACAGGTAACCCTCATTTCTGCAGCTCTGCCGGAGCCTGGATAATCTAGATCATGGAAATAGACTCTTCTAGAGCGGGAACTTGGACAGTGCTCGGGACGCTGGTTGGAAGTCTTTCAGAAACACATCACATGCTTATATTCTTTCTAAAAGAGGAGCTTCCAAAGCTTGATGTGATTATTTTAGTGGGGCCTTCTCAGGGTCATGGGACTGAGCCCTGCATCGATTCTGGGTTCAGTTCAGGGTCTGCTCCTCCTCCTACTCATGGGAGCGTGCTCTCTCTCTCGAATAAGTAAATGAATCCTTAAGATATCACTGTGCAATCACTGTAATTATTCTTCAATTAAACTTCCAGAAGCAGGAGAGATGGGTAGTACTTAATTTCAGAACTGAATCATTAACAAGATCTAATAACCATTTGTTGGGAAGGTCATTAAGAGGATGTGACCTCCCGTCCGCCTGAGAGCAGGACATTGAGGAGGCTCCTTACCTGCTCTCCCGTTGTAGGAATGCACGTTCTGCTTGCTGTCCTCACGGCGGGACCCGTTTTCAAGAATACAGCCTTGAGAGAAACAGCACATGTGACTGGGCCCAGTCCGGACCTCTGTATAAACCTTTAAGATTCTGGCGGGCAGGTCTGGAGATCTAGTCATCTTGCACTCCTGAGACATGTAAGTTTCTTTGCTTCTGAAATGTGCCACCTCGTCACCTGGAGTGAGCTGCCGCTTCCTTCCTGCTGGCCCTGCCCTCGGAGGAGGGGGGCCGGTTTCAGGTTTCAGTGGGGACTCTCCCCAGCTTTGGAACCAGCACCGTTTCTGCTCCAGAAGTCTTAGTCAAGCAAGAAGCGGTGGAACCTTTTGGAAAATGAGAGACCTAGCCCCGGTATCCAGGGTTACCTTGATGGGACATTTGACCGTGTATTCACTTGTCACTGCCCAGCTGACAGTGACAAGGGCCTGCCCTGGGCACACAGCGGGGTCCTTGTTGGTGCATTTGGTGCAAAGGAATGTGCAGAGGCCAGAATTCATATATCGTCTAGCAAAGAGTGCCACGCCCCTAATCACTGCCACCTTCCCATGCAGGTCAGGTGGAAGACGGGTTTTTCCCAAAGTTTGTATGAAAATGGGCTTGTGTGGCTGCAGCAGAACACGCGCTGGCATTCTTGGATGTGTTAAATTTATTTTATTTTTTTCTAAGATTTTATTTCTTTGAAAGAGAAAGTGAGAAGGCACATGAGAGAGAATGAGCAAGGCAGAAGGGCAGAGGGAGAGGGAGAAGCAGGCTCTCCCCCGAGCAGGGAGCCCCATGATGTGGGGCTCCAACCCAGGACCCCGAGATCATGACTGGGCCCAAAGGCAGATGGCTTAACACACTGAGCCCCCCAGGCACCCCGGATGTATCAAGAGGTAGCATGCCACCCAGGCAGAGGTGTGTACTTTCTTATTATAGCTTTTGAAGTGGTTAAAATGTACTTAAAAACCACACCTATTTGATTGCAGCCCCTGAAGCGGAGCCAGGGTGGAGAGCCCCGCATTTTGGCCCATGGCCTGCGGAAACGGCAGCCCCTCCCTCCTTGCATCAGCACACCTGCTACTCTGTGTTCCCCAGCCCTGACCACGAGCCCAGTGCGGCGCTCAGCGCCTCTGTGCTCATCTCTGCGGGCGCCCAAAGGCCCAGCAAGGCGGCTACAATGACCACCGCTGCTTTATAAAGCACAGAGAGGTCAGGTCACTCACCCAAGGTCACACAGTGAAGGAGGGACAGAGCTGAGGTTCAAACTCGGGGCTGTCCTATTCCAAGGCTTCATGGGTCTCCTTGCGAAGCATGTGCTTTTCTTCCTTTGGTGAATTTATTAACTGCTCCTAATGGCACAATGAGGAAAGGCTGAAAATGAGGGACTCTGTCCCCTGGGAACAGCATGTCTTTTTGTCTGCATCATGCCAGTAGGACTTGCTAAAAACTGGTGAAAAATCATGTACAACCCTGTTTCCTTTTTTTTTTTTTTTTTAAGATTTTATTTATTTATTTGACAGAGAGAAACACAGCTAGAGAGCAAACACAAGCAGCGGGAGTGAGAGGGAGAAGCAGGCTTCCCACCGAGCAGGAAGCCCGATGTGGGACTCGATCCCCCGTCTCCAGGATCATGACCTAAGCTGAAAGCAGTTGCCCAACCAACTGAGCCACCCAGGTGCCCCAGTTTCCTTTTTTTTTTTTTTAAACAAGCCATTCAATATGTAGAATCTACAGCATCTGTGTCCCACTGAGATCCAGCTTCCCCCAGTTTTTATCTGTTGCCAGTAAGTCTTTGGAACTGTGAGTGCTTGTTATAGAAACACCAGTGCAGGGCGCCTGGGTGGCTCAGTGGGTTAAAGCCTCTGCCTTTGGCTTGGGTCATAATCTCAGGGTCCTGGGATCGAGGCCCGCGTTGGGCTCTCTGCTCAGCAGGGAGCCTGCTTCCTCCTCTCTCTCTACCTGCCTCTCTACCTGCCTCTCTACCTGCCTCTCTGCCTGCTTGTGATCTCTCTCTGTCAAATAAATAAATAAAATATTAAAAAAAAAAAAGAAACACCAGCGCAGTCGTCGCTGGTGCTGGCTACCACCCTGCCGCCACTCCGTCCCCAAGGGCCCTGTTTGGGGGATGACTCTTCGTGATTACAGAGCTATCTGGCTGCCCTACCTGGTGAGACAGCTGGGACCTTGGCCTATCATAGACCTGTTTCTGCTTACCGGGACAAAACCAGAGAAAGTCTTCTGGGTTGTGGACATGTGTTGCTTTTCCCTGTGTAAATTAAAGATGTTGTCGGTATTTAGATCTAACGATGAGGAACTTGACAGGGAGGGAGGGCTGTCACCTTACTACTTGGACAAAGCTTGGGAAGAGGGGAGCTATGGCACCCATTTTCATTAGCCTCCTTTGCATGGAGAAGGGGAAAGCATCTTGTGACTATCACTTATTACTCAAGTGTCAGAACATCTTGTGTCCTGGAAAGTTATAAAACAGACCTGTGAATTGAATAAGGAGATGACGTTCAGGTAAAATGGGAAGGGGCCAGCTTTGGGCTGGTGACATCACTCTCTCCTACGTTCCTGACTATTCCTGGTCACAGATGTGATCGCTAGAAGCCAAGGAGGGATGGAGTCACTCTGGAGTGACTCTGGATGGACAGAATAGCCACTTTCAACGATTTTCCCAGTGTACCATTTAATGTAGTGCTCAGCCATTAGCCTTTTGCTTTGTGGGTGTGGATCTTGCTTTCCTAATGGAACCCTGGTGGCCTCTACCATCTGTGTCCCCCACATATCCCTCAATGGTCCTTGGCACATGAGATATTTGGCAAATGTTCTGTGATGGATTTAATTGATATAAAGATTCAATTGAGTCTCAATGACAGAAAAAAATCCCAATAAAGCTGTCATAAACAAAACCAGGGAGGCGATGGCTCATATAACTGGGAAGTCCAAGTGTTAGCCGTGTTAGGCAGAGCTTGTCTCGAAGCCCTCGTACAATGGCGGTGGTGCTTTACTCTTCCAAATCTTACCTCCACTTTCCTTCATGTTAGCTTCATTCTCGGCATCCTTGTGATGGCGAGGTGCCAGCTTCCTGAGAGTCAGATAAAAATGCTGTAGCCTCATAGAAAAAGAAACACATACCCCAAACTTTATAAACAATTTATGGGAGTTTCATGCACCCACTGAAATCCCAGCATTACACAGGTATCATGATTAGGGAGCTTACTAGCTTAGGGAGTCACATGTGGAGAAGTTGGCAGAAAGTCAGATAAGGCAGATGTTATTCTCAGGAAGGAGGTAGTTTTATGTTCGATGTCTGAAAAGACTGGACAGGTACGGGGTCATAGCTCTGGAAATCCCAAGGCCTGTGCCGTTTGGGACGACAGTGGTGAAGTGTATATCTCTCTATCCACCGCTGTTCTAAACACATTGTCCCCCTGCATTAAGATTCTCCTTAATTTCTTTGAGGGAAAACAAAGAGTGGAAAGAATTTTTTAGAAGATGGGTTCCAAAATGCAGTCATACATTCATATATATGTATATATATCCTTCATATATGTGTATATATGAAGGATACTGATGTTACCTGTACCATAACGAAAATCGCGTGTTGTCTCCTTTAAGCTCAAGAGACAAATGGACGTTCAGACATGTGAGACAGGTGTAGCTGCCGGGTGTCGTTGTGGACCCAACTCTTCCCTAAAATCTGGGTTGGTTGAAGGAAAAGATGAGCAAGACAAAATCACGTGATACCATTGTTAGCGGACTCTCCCAATGCTTGAAGCTTCTTTCTTATAATGTTAAATATATTAAAAATAATCTTAAAGTGACTTATATGTCACTCCATATGACAAATACTAGTATTTATGGAATAGCTGCACTGTGTCAGGCATTTTTTTTAAAGATTCTTACTTATTTATTAGAGAGAGAATGAGAGAGAGTGTGAGAGGGGGGAGGGTTAGAGGGAGAAGCAGACTCCCTACTGAACAGGGAGCCTGCTGAGGGACTCGATCCCAGGACTCCAGGATCATGACCTGAGCCTAAAGCAGTTGCTTAACCAATTGAGCCACCCAGGCATCCCAGTGCCAGGTATTTTTTTAAGAGGACATACCAGGAAATGGAAAAACAGTGCTGTGCTAATGGTGATTCTCTTCCAGTGAGATCTGTATGGAGGGCATCTTGTGCGGTGGGCATTTGAAGTTTTCCTTCCCAGTATCTGTTCACCCAAAGTAATGGACTTTAGCTTAAGGTTTACTCTTTTCCACTTTCAGTCCTCTTGGTTTGAGAGATGAGTCTATGACCAGAGTTATCCTAATCAGCATAATTACACCCCAGAACTTCAGCCACAATGGTCATGTGACCCATATTGGTCTCATCAGAGCAAATGCAAGGATTTTTGCAGGAGCTATTGAGATAGACAGATACACATACACACACATGCACACGCGCACACACACACACACATGCATACACACACTCTCTTTCTCTTTTATCTCTGCTGAACTTGAAGCTGAGAGGCTGTAAGCTGAGCTACCAGAGTCAGCTTGCCACACAAGGAAAGAAGAATTTGAGGATGGAGAGAATAGAAAAGTAGCACTGAGTGGTAGTGCCAAAGACACTGAAGCTTCATACCCTGAGTTCCTGATCAAGCTGAGCCTGATCTCAGAGTTCTCTAGATACTGTCATCCGGGGCAACTAGAGTAGGTTTCCTATCAATCGCTACTAGAGAAATCATAATTGATTCGCCTGCTGGCCCTGAAGGCTTGAAGTAGTTTCAGCTACAAGGATGTTCTGAGGACCCGGCATACTCAAGGTTCTCAGAGAACAGATATGCCAACCTGGGAGTCAGGTGAACAAGGAATCGGTCACCTCTTCCTTCTGTCATCAACCCTGCAACTCATGCTCCAATCCCCCATCCCCTGTACCCTTCCTCCTTTCCCCAGGCACTGGTCCTGGGTTCCGGTCCACTCGCCTAGCAGCCAATTAATCCCCACCAGAGCCCACCGTGGTGGGTTTTGCTGAGTACATCTGACCCGTGCCGTGAGGGGCACTGACCTCTTATGGAAAGGCTCGCCCTTTGCTTCTACTCTGTGCCTCGCCGTCTTCGTGGTCTGGGTGGGTCATGCAACTGCCTGAGTTTCATCCCCCCCCCCAAAAAAAAGGTGGCTATAACAATAACCAACAATGAAACAGAAACAGAACGTTCTCTTTCAGGAGCTTGTGCTGAGGATCAAAGGAGTCAATGGGGGGGTGGGGTGCTGTAAATAACAGACTGATATGGAAAAGAAAACATCTTTGTTCATAAACAGCTTAAGGTGTGAGTTCACTTGGGAGAGAGCAAGCACAAGCAGGGGTGAGGGATAGAGGGAGAGGGAGAAGCAGGTTTCCCACTGAGCAGGGAGCCCAATGCGGGGCTCGATCCTGGGACTCCGGGATCATGACCTGGGCCAAAGGCAGATGCTTAACTAACCGAGCCCCCCGGGCATCCCCTAAAGGGGATCTTTGAAGAAGGAAACCTTCATTGGACATGAAATGACAGCTTCAGCGAGGAGTGATAGAGGTCCCCAGTTATGCCGTGCGGACACCTCCTGCCCTGGCCCTTGCTGACTGGGCCCCAAAGTCGACTCCATTCCCAGGAAAGTACTTGCTTCATAAAGGAGAATGTTTTTCTTTCCATGGGTGCATATTTTTGCAGCCTTCACAAGGCAGAGGTGGTATTGAGGGAAACGGACCAGCAGGGTGAATAGAGTGGCTTCCCTTAACAGCTGACACGGGAGGATAGAGGCGCGGCGGTGAGGAGCTGTCCTGCCTTCCTCTGCAGGTAGAAAGGCGGCCGGCACATGAACATACCAGGAGGAAGATGTCTGGCTATGGGGGCTAAGAGCTTGCAAAGACTCCGGGAAACAAAGCGTTTCAGAAGGAAGCGTTACAGAAGGGAGGGTGGTGAAGGATGGGGTAGCTGGGTGATGGGTATTAAGGAGGGCATGTGTTGGGATGAGCACTGGGTGTTATACACAACTAATGAGTCATTGAATACTATGACAAAAACTTAGGACGTACTATATGCTGGCTAACTGAACATAATAATAAAAAAAATGAAGAGTTTTCCCCCCAAAGAAGGGCCAGGAAGTACTGAGCTTGCCATTCTGATCAGATCAGCAGTGGGGGCAACTTTTGCTATGGTCGGAGTGTCTCCTCGTAAGGAGCACTGAAGCAGCTTCAAATATTTCCTAGAAGCAACATGGCAGTTTGGGTCTTTGAGACCCCACTGTGATGGGTTTTGCTGAGTACATCTGACCTGGTGGCAGGCGGAGTACTTGGATGAATTAAGGAGCTGGCACAGTTTGCTTGAGGGATCCCACTGAGAATTTCCTCCACACCCGCTTACCTATTGGTTTTCTTTTGTTCTTTCTCTTAAAAAAAAACAAAATGACAACAACCCCAAAAACAAGCAAGAAAAAACTGAGCCGTAAATATATACCCAGATTTAAAGTATGCAGTTGGATGAATGCTGACGATCATATGTACCCGTATATCCAGCATCTCAGTTAAATACAGAATATTTGTAATACCTTCAAAGTTCCCTCGTGCCACGTTCTTGTCTACCTAGAGGTAACGACCAGTTTGCTTCTATCACCACAACCTAGTTTTGCCTGTTCTAGAAGCTCCTATAAATGGAATCATATGGCAAGCTCTCTCTCATGTCTGGTTTCTTTTGCACAAAATTATGCCTTTGAGATTGATTCCTGTATTTGCATGTATCAGTAGCTCCTTCATTTTTATTATTGGATAGTGAATATTCCATTGCATGAACACACCATGATTTATCCATTCTCTTGCTAATGAACAGGTGGGTTGTTCTCAGTGTTTGGTTCTAACGAATCAATCTGCTATGAGCATCTGTACACGTCCCTTGGGCTTGGCTAGTGCAGAGCAGGGTGCGCAGAGATGTGTGGGGGAAATGAAAAGAATCAAGGGGAGCCCACGCAAATCATTGTTCTTGACAAAGCTGCCAAGGCAGGTCATTGTTCAAAGATAGTATTCTCTCCAAGTGAGGAAGGAGCCACTGGACCTCCTAAGGGGAAAAAGAACCTCAACCCTCATTCATGGCACATGCAAAAAATTAATTTGAGATAGAACATAGACCTAAATATAAAAGCTAATATTGCAAAGCTTCTAGAAGAGAACATAGAAAATCTTCACAGATGTGGAGTAGGCAGAGATTTCTTAGGACACACAAGGAACAACCATAAAAGAGGAAATCGAAAAATTGGGCTCCATCAAATTACTAATATGTGCTTCTCTGAAGGTACTGTCAAGAAAATGCAAAGTTAAGCTGCAGATGGAAAGAACATATTTGTAACGGGTGTAACTAACAGGGGACTAGTATTCGGAATATATTGAAAATTACTTCAAATCAATAATCACAAGTGAAATTTGTGATTTTGAAATTAGGCAAAAGACATGCATAGGTCCTTCCTGAAATAAGATGGCAGAATGGTGCAAATATGCATGCAAGGATGGTCAACATCACTTGCTATCAACGAAACACAAATCAAAACCACAGGATGATTTCAACCAAGATCCAGCCAGGTGTCATCAGAAGGGTGTGACTATGAAGGATGGACTGGAGTTCTGGTCCCGCCCCTGGCCCTGCCCCTCATTCCTGGGGTCCAAGCAACGGAGCAGAACCAACTCTATCCTAGGTGCTTAGGCTTCTTAATCTTTAATTTGTTTTCTTGCACTAACACGCTAGGATTGCCCTTTGCCCCACAGCATCGTTGTCCGTGAGAGTCCTGCGGGGGCCTCCCCCCCAGAGATTTCTCTTTGGATGAAGTAAAGGCAGTGATATCTGACTTTTCACATGATGAGTTTGAAAGTAATAGACAAAGTTCTGCTAGCAAAGAAACTTCCTAACTTAAAACCTTCTTTAAGAAGTAAAGAAATATTTTTTCCTCTAAAATGTCATTAATTCACACATTTTTCTCTTTAGAATAACAACTAGTCTAAGGACATGAGGTGGTTAAATCATTTTCAGTGTGCTTTATATCTTTCCTGGAAGCAGGAAAGTTTTCTTTTATTAGGTAGAATTTGGCTTAATGCACTTCAGTGTTGAATCTATAGTGCTGTATCCTCAAAGGTCTTATAAATATTACAACTTGTAAAGGTGAAAGAACTGAGAATATTTAGCTTGGAAAAGAGAAGTTCCTCTTTCAGTCTCTCTCTGCCTTTCCCTGTCTCTCCTCATCCTCACCCCACCCTATCTCCACATCTCTAATTCTCTTTCCAGTTGTGCAATAATTAAAGGGCTGTTGTAATGTAAAGGAATAGGGATTGAATTCTCTCTGTGTGGTCCATAAAGCACAATTCAGGCCCATGGATAAGGTTGTTTCTCCTCAAACAACAACACCAGATCTCTCCAGAAATGGAGTAAGTGGTGAGTGAGTTCCACATCCCTGGAGGTATTCAAGAAGACAGATATTTATTGACTATTGAGGAAGACATTCATGGGCCAGGTTGAACTTGATTACCTCTCCTGAAATTCCTCTTGGATTCTTGGTGTTTCCAGCACATCGGCAAGTCTGTACCAGGCAAGCAGAGTGGAAGGCCTGGATGTGTGGGTCTCTGAGGTTGAGGGCCACCGTGCTGGCTGCGCATGCCATGTCACACTCTTAGAGCAGACAGGTAGCTGTCATTGAGATACCAAGTATGACTTTTAGAAATGAGGTTGTAAGAAATTGTTGCGGAGTCATGTTCTCCAAAGGTGGCTTTGGTTTTTGGAAATAGCTGAAAGTCTGGTCAATATGGGATCATCATACTGCACGATACTGTCGAGGATTAAAAGAACATCCAAGAACAGAAGCAGGATTATGGAGAGGTGAAGGGGACGTTCTTGATATGCTCATAAGCTCAATATAAAATATGAACAATTTCCCCAGAGCAGCACTTTGAAAATGTGTGCGGCCACAAAAGCACTGGGGCGGGGGGAGCTGTGGTCATTTGAGTGTTTACATTCTGATGTGATTTTTTTAAAGATCAGTCTCATGCACGACTGCTATGGTGCTCACTACATCTAGGCAAGGGATAGACATGCTTATGTTATTTCTCAAGATTGAGTGAGAGTCTAAAGACTGCTTACCGTTGTGAGACTGCTGGAAGCTCTGATCCATCATTCCTTCCCTGGAGAATACATCACGTTCCATGGGAGTCTTATGAAGACCCAGCAGGACCTGCTTATCTGCGGGGGTAGCAACATGGCACTTCTAGAAAGCTCTAGTAGTTGGCACATCTCCACAGCTCCATAGCTGCTGCAGCCAACCAAGCTCTAAACCTATGGCAGTGCCTGTCTGCTCAGTGGGGTTCGGGACACCAAGAATGTCACCTTCAGTCCCCTTTCACTGGGGAGAGAACTTGTCTGCCCTTCAAGAATGACCTTCCTTAAATTATCAATTCTTCTGTGAGGGAAAGCCCACAGTATATCCTAATCCAGGCTTATATAAGACTAGAGCTTTCCCTTAAAGCCAATTTTGGTAAATGAAAAAGGAACTCCTTGGGCAGATGATAGAGTTGCTGACAGGAGGAAAGAAGGAGGGGAGGGAGAGACTGGATGGCAGAGGACAAGCCTCGGGTGAGATCAGGGCTTTGTTTAAGGGCAGTCCTGCAAATCCGTGTTGATAAAGGCAGGCACACCCAGGATAACTCATTCACTGGTGCAAGATCCTGGGCTTCGACAGGAACTCATGTGGCGTGTGAGCTGGCCTTTGTTCATTCGCTCCACATCAATTTCCCTACTCCAGAGTACTAGTGCCTGTTTGTGGGCCCGCCTTTTCTCCATTCTCAGCTTAGTGTGACGTTTCCACTCCCAGCTAAGGGATCAAGCCTGTGACCCCGGCTTGAGACCATGCCTCAGGATTCCCTGGCCACAGGGATGGGTTCATGTAGGGCAGTGCCGATGGCAGTCAGTGACATTTTTGCTGGGAGTGCTGGGGTCAAGGTCAGGGTCGTTCCCACCAGATTTGGTGCTGAGAGCATGTACCACTGGGATTGCAGGAGCCAACCTGCAACTACCAGGAACCTGAGAAGGAAGCCAGTACAGTGCAGGCAGAGCAGAGGGTGGGAAGAACCAATAGAAAAGATTCAGACATCATATGGGAGGTTGAACTGGGCAGCTCTTTAGATGTACGTATTTCAAAGTCACTTCTTAATGATTACAACAATCACCTGCCCTTTCAAACTACCTCTCTAGGGGTCTCAAATATAAGCAAAATGATAAACACAATGTGGCACAAAGATTCTAATTCTGTGATCTTGGTTACAGACTGTGGTGGGCAGGATACGACAACTAGCTCTCTGCCATGAGCCTACCCTTGCTTTGTCCCTCTCTCTGCCAGGGAGGGGGACTGACTATGCCCTCCAAACCCCTTCCAACCTTCTTCACCTACACTCTTGCCCTCACCCAGGATCTCCTCCTTTTGTGTTTTCCTACTCTGCTTACAAGAACCAACTGTCCTCTGTAAGGCTAGGTCCCTGACCATCCCAGAGCAAAAGAATGACTCTTAACCTTTGACCTCTGGGTAATTCAGTTTTCTGAAGCACTTCTTTGGACTTATTAATACTGCTTTGCGTAGTTCGTTGGCATTTCTTCACGACTCTTTGGCTCCCTATCTTCTTGAAGGAAGATGGGGATTATGATTCTTAGCACCTAGCACAGAGCATTGCACGGGCTGTACTCAGTTGATGTTTAATGACATGGGCT
Organism: Spilogale gracilis; assembly: GCA_004023965.1. Taxonomy (NCBI): domain Eukaryota; kingdom Metazoa; phylum Chordata; class Mammalia; order Carnivora; family Mephitidae; genus Spilogale; species Spilogale gracilis. The sequence goes on along the minus strand of PITA01024735.1, from coordinate 6,346 downwards.
CTTGTTAGTATCCCCTCCTGAAATGTGGCCACCTGCCAGTCTCAGATCTGGGTCAGTAGATTTTACTGGGTTGACTAGGGGATCTCTTATACCACTTTGCCAACCTATAGGATTCCAATTGTGTCCAGGATGTTACAGGGCCCAAGACAGAGGAGACAGAACCACACCTCCTCCCTCCAAGTTCTTCCCATTCCCCCCACACCTGACACCTCAGATGAAGCATATGGTTCATTCATTCATTTATTCACCAAAGACTCACCAAGCACAGTGTGCCAGGCCTTGGGTGTACAGTGATGGGCAAATCAGATGCAGTAGCTATCTGTGGTCTTGATATGAAGTCCTTTCCACACAGAACTAGGATTGTTCTTCTGCCTGTTTCCCTGTCCCTAGACCCTGAGATGTCTGGGCTTAGGTATCTTGCTTGGCTCTGTCATGTGTCCCCTTGGAAGTAGGGTCTGTCTGTCTTTTGCTGATGCAAGAACCGTCCTCGGAAGGTCTTCCTCTTACCTACCCTCCCCTTTTGTCCAAGACTGAGATGTGGCTCCTCATTCCCCTGGACTACTCTCTAATACATTTCTCCTGCTCACAAAGTCCTGGATGAGTCTCCTAAAACCCATGAGATCTGGTTTCCCCAGGATGAATTAATGGTTAATATGAACTCTGCATTTTGAATGTCCCTTTGGTTTAAATTAATAAAGCTAAAGGAAATATACGCAATCATGACAGGTGCTGGGAAACAAAGCCAAATTCCCTCTGGGCTCTGGTTTGAGGTCTTGACACCCAGGCCACCAGCCAGGGGTGATGGTCTGGCCTTTGACTATGAACACCAAGCATGACGCTCCTGGTCTAGCGTGCAACCCTAGCTGCCTCAGGTACTCAGGACTGAATGCTGTGTCAGTGATGAGCCATCTGATGGGCTGTCGCGGGCAGAGATTGTGCCAGTCTCTTTTTTTGATGTTCATAGCGGAGCAGCCCGAAGATGCTGAGATTGAGGGTCTAAGTAATCCTATCCCAGGGGCTGCCTGGCGCTGGTGGCTTGGCGAGGAGCCCTGTGCCAGGGCGCTGGAGCCTGGCTGGCAGTTCCTGAGGGCAAAACGAAGCCACGAGTGTTCTCAGGGGAACTTCCTAGAAAAAAGGGGGGTGGGGAAGAAGGAGTAGGGAGAGCAAAAAGCAGGAGGGAGGGAGCTCTGTTCAGCAGGAGACCGGGGGGTTCCTGGGCTCAAGAGTCCCCCCAGAGCGCCTCTGCCACCTGCCCACGTGCGGGCGGGAGCCGGGAGCGGGGAGCCCGAGGCTGGAGAGCGGCAGTCGGAAGCAGAGCCTGCAGCCGCAGAGCAGCCGCAGGCGGGGACCCAGCGAGCGCGCTGCCCCAGAGCCGAGCGCAGGGGCCGCCCATTGGCGGGGGAGCCGGGGAGCGCGCAGGGGAGGCGGCGGCGGCGGCGGGGCTTCCCCGGGCTTCCCCTCCCCTCCCGGGGCCGCGGGCGCACGGCGCGGACCGGGGCGCGCAGGCGGCGCTCGGCGCCAGGGCGCGGGGAGTCCCCGGGGCGCCCCCAGCTCGGCGCGGGGCTGCGGGGCGGGGAGCGGCGGGCTCAGCGTCCGCGAACCCTGGGGCCTGCGGCGGGTGGTTTGGGCTGAGCCCTCCCCAGCGCCCGCCCGCCCCCGCCCGGCGCCCGCCTCTCGCCCCCGCCCGCGGCCTGGAGCGCGCCGCCCTCGCCGCCCCGGGTCTGGCGAGCCGGCGCCGGTCGAGCTGCGAGAGCCGCCGAGAGCACCACTGCCGCCGCCGCCGCCCTGGGAGCTACTCCGGCCGCACCATGCGGGAGCTGGCCATCGAGATCGGGGTCCGAGCCCTGCTCTTCGGGGTCTTCGTGTAAGTAGTGGCACGCCGTGGGCGGGGGCGCGCGGGGACCCACGGGCCGAACATTTCTGCGCCCCAACTTTGTTTGCGCCACCTCGTTCCCTCGGGACCTGGATTCGAGGTGTCGTCCTCGCCCAGTGGCGGGAGTGTGCCCTACGGGGCCCTCCTGGTCCCCTTCCTGGGACCCTGGGCGCGGAGGGACCCGTGTAACCGGGACTAGGAGTCGCCCCCGCCACCCCCATCGCGCCAGGGAGCGGGACCCGCCGCCGGCTTCTCACCAGCTACACGGGGAATCGGGGCTGCTCGCCGGGAAGCGGGCGCGCAACCTCGCTCGCGCCCTCGGGAAGTTTCTCCCTGGGTGCGATCTTCTGAGCCCGAGGCCGGCAGTCCATCCTCCCGGCCCTTTTTCTGTCGCCCCTCGCCTGCCCGGGGCCAGGCTCCATTTCCTTCCGTGTCCTTGGTTTTGGTGCCCCAGGGTTCACATGAGCGTTTTCCAAGGAGACATTTCCAGTAGTTCTCTGGCTGGAAAACTGTTGCTGCGGGGCTCGGGAAGTCCGGGGCTGCAGCCGGAGGTTTGGGCTCCAGACGCCCAGAGCCCAGTGTGGAGCCCTTGTCCGCTTAGGGTGCGGGCGGGGTGTCTTGGGGAGGGCAGCGAAATGCCCCTGGTGGCTCCGAGAGCGGCGGCTGGTACCTGGAAATAACAATCTTGGAAGGAGGAAGGGGCTCCGGCAGGCTCTTTCAGAGATGTCTGTACCCCACCTCGCCGAGGGGGACCTGCCAGCCACCGGCCTCCCAGGCCCAAGTGGCAGAAAGCTGTCGCGTCTCAGCCTTTCAGATGCAAACCCTGAACAGTCAGTCCATGGCTCAGACCCACTGATCTCTTGTGACACAGGCGGTCCCACCTGCACTTGACCCTACATGAGCTGGTCAGGTTCTTTTTTCCCATCTGCCCATGGCTGTTTTCTGACAACGTTTTAAATATTAAAGTTGCATGAACTTTCTGGACTTGCTGGGTTCTTTAGAAAAGCCCAAGCAGCTATTCCAAACAGGAAGCCGCTCCCTGGATTCCTGCCCCAGTCTGGAGTCATCCTTGCAGGTGGGAGGCTGTGAGTTGACTTCTGTTCCTGAGGCCCAGGGTGTAACACAGGGGAAGAAAGACCCTTTCTTGAATGTTTTTCTTTCCTAGGGATTAAATTCATCCAGAGTATTTATTCACCCCATCATAAAGGGCAGTGGGTTCCCCCAGATGCAGGCAAACTGCCTCTCCCAGCTTCTGACTAAACACTGCTGTTATTCAGTGTGGAAAAAGGAGTGAGAATTTCAGTTGGGTTTTGATGCAGTTGGGAAAACAAAACAAAACAAAAACATTTTTCCCTTCTCTCACTCGATTTTTCTACCTTTGGAATATACATTAAAACTAGTGATAGCCATGTGATCCGATGGGGACAGTTTCCAGTTGGCAGATAGGCTAAATCCCCTTAAATTATTATGTGATAGAAATGATAAAATAGCGTTCAGTGCACGGTAGGGTTTAATATTTGTTTGGTGAATATGTGTGTGAGTAATGCGGAAATAAAGTGAGTTAGGCTCGTAGGCTGCCTGGTTTGATTGTGGCTGGGAATTGTCAGATTAAAGAAAGGGCCCAAATGGTATGCAAATATTTATATTTTTTTCAGCTGTCCCTTCACATATCCCCCAAAACATTTATGAGCTGTTTACAAATAGATGATGGTCTGTGCAGTGGATTCGAAAATGTAATAATTATTGTTTTACATGCTTTTTGCTTCCTCAAAGAATGTTATTTAAAAATCAGACAGTTTATATTCTTTTCCCCAAACTTCCCCTTTTATTCATTAATGGGGGAATCTGCTCTCACCCAAAGGGAAACACTTGGGCACTGATGGTGTTTTTGGATGATTCCCTGATTTCCTATCTATTGGACATATCAACAATGTGACCAGCTTTGGTATCATTGGGAGATTCCCGGGGTGGGAATCTTGGATGTTCAGATGCTTTTATCATCAAGCAGATAACCACTACGGGAAGGACAGGCTGGGCGCTCAAAGATACAGATGACCCTTTGTTTTCTTAGATAAGCTTCTGGTGAGATGACAGAGGCTGACTTTTGGGGGAAGTTTTATTCTTCCTTTTGCAGGTGCTTGTCTGATGGCAAGGTTCCGTGGTTCCTACCCACCTCTGCTCATGAAGGTGGTGGTTTCATTAACAGGACCTCACCTGAATAGGCTGAGCAATTTATTGTGCCTCTGGGTGAATATCACCTGTGCATGCACTTGTTCTTGGATTATATTTGCTCTGTGTGAGAGCAGGATCCCACCACCTGGTGCCCATCTGCTCCTGGGAGTTTGAAGTTAGCACTAATGAAATGCAGCTTTGGACCCTTAGGTCGTAGGTTACATGGTTACCCTTTTTCTTTCTCCTTAGGGAACCAGTTCTCTGTCTCTAGACCAGGTTTAGTGCTGAGGTTGATGATTCAGGGTCCCAAGAGAATGCTCTCTAGGAAACCCCCAGGGATCATCCCAGAGGCATGCACTGCCTTTTGGGCAGCTCTGCCTAAGAAATTCACACCACCTGGAAGAAGATTAGTAATGAGTAATGCAAATCGGGGCTGGTACGTAAAGTTTATCCTAACAGGAAATTAGTTGGTTAGAGGGCCCCAGTGTTTAGGAAAAATAAAAGTATAACGTGTAGCTTTGAGGCTGCATTTAGTGTTCGGAAGCTGGCCTGGAGACCTCTTTGCTCTTATTTGTGGTCCCTGGGCAGAGCAGAGAGAAGGAGCACCAGTGGGCTGCCTCTGTCCCTCTGCCACCCGACTCCAGCAGAGATCCTGTGAGCTTTACAAGCCGGCACTGGACCTTGCTGAGCTAGCACAGTGTGGATATGAGGTGGTGTTCTACAGCCAGTAGTATATTATCTCCCCTTGTACTGCCCTCGCCAGTACGCGCGGCATTTGTTGAAGGCTTATTATTGAAGGTGGTCATGAAGATGGTCACACGTACCATTTAAGCCTTATACACACCTGATGGTGGGACTAAAGCACAGAGAGTTTAAGGAACCACCCAAGTCACAGGGCTAAGAAGGGCAGCTCTGAGATCTAGATCTAGATGCTCCTTCTGTGTCATCTGGGCTCACAGTTGCCTCACTACACTGCTCTAGAAGAAAATAACGGCCGGTGTGGGGCACTCGGGTTTACCTGCAAAAGGCATTCCATGGGATTTCTCTGGTCTCGTCTCACTTGCGATGTTCTCCCCACTTTGGAGAGAAACCAAAGTGTAGACAGGGTGAGTAGCTTGTCTGATGATACTCAGCTAGCAGGAGGTATAGTCTGGATCTGAACAGGCAGTCGACCCCATGTCCCCAGGCTACCAGCTGCTGATACAGAATGTGTCCAGCACCAAGCTTCCGGGAGTAGGAAGCAAAAGTGACCGCATTCTAGAAGCCATCCCCTTACAGGACCTGTTGTCTCTGGAAAAGCAAATGGATGGCCTGGAATGATGTGTGGAAAGGGCTGAAACTCTGGTTCTCACATCGGAGTCTTAGAGTGACATTTCAAAAGGGGGTGGTGGTAGTGAAGGTTCCCATTCCCTATGAGATGGATTTTGAAGGGTTTTCCTTAGGTCTCTGGATCTCAGAGGGTGAAGATGCGGAGAGAAAATTGTGTTTCTAGCACTGCAGAACGGGCTCTGGAAATATGACGACCCTCATATTGTCAAATGCTGACAGAGGGAGAAGGTGATCTACCCCTTCCACCCATGAACCTGCATTCCCTGGGGTCCTCAGCCCCTCCTTCCTCCTCTCTCTCCCCTCTGGGGCTCCCGGTGTCCCCCCGTGTGGGATGGCCCGCTTGGAGCTGTGGGGTTGCTTGGGACACTGGGTTGCTCAGGTAATGAATGGTGTTTGCCTCAACTCACATCAGTCCTGCATCCTTCTTGGAGCCCTTCCTGGACCAGGGGCCTATGCCGGGTGCTGGGGATGTTTGAAGGAGGAAGACTGGGGGCGGGGGGCCTCCCCAGACCTCACAGGTCGGTCGTGCGAGCACACAGTGGGCCACTATTTGTTATTTTCCCTGGTGTAATCCCTGGCTTTGAAAGTTTTGCCTTCAAACATTTCTATCATTGGCAGATAGATGCTTCTTTGGCCTCTTCTGGGTTTGGACACTTGTGCTGGTTATTTTCCTTTTCCTTCATTGGTACACTTTGGTTGGTATGATTCCAGACAGACCCAGGGAAACTGGGCACTCCCGCTGGTCCGGGGGATTTGCTTGAGGGCACTGGCTGTCAGGTAGGTGGTTGGAATATTCACAGAAGGGAACATGCCTTTCGTTATTACCCCTAGAGTCCCGCCTGGGGCAAGTTGCAGGACGGTTGTGGTAGTTGGAGCCAAATGCTCAGTCTATTGAGAGGGAGGAAGTAATGAGTCCCGGGAGGGACGAGAAAGAGGAGGGAGGGGGGAGAAAGAGGAGGTGGGGGCCGGGGA